>JAQQAC010004068.1:2651091-2724454 GCA_029783875.1 Phataginus tricuspis | reverse complement strand
CCAGAGCCGCCAAAGTGGATGCAGGCCTGCTGGCAACAGAGCTGACGGGCCCGCGAGGTAGTTCCCCTGCTGGCAAGGGCCCCGTCTTACCAGGAATCCTGCTAAGCCAGTTTTTAGAGGACCCCTGATCCCACTGTGAAGTCAAGTAGGCTGCCCATCCCTGACCCCTGATAACCGACCAAGTCCCTCCTGGGGATTTCCCATTCGCCCGGATCCACCTGTCCAGTTGTCCTGGGGTAAGTTCTCTCCTGTTCAGCCTGTGGTCTTGAATGACGTATCTGTGGCCTGTTTCCTGGGCCTGCTGTGATGGTTCTTCTACGCTTGTTCTAGCTTATTAGAACTCAGCTTTATGACAGTGACTTAGTTTGTCCCCAAATGAGGGGTGAAGGACATCTGAATTATCAAAGTAAACTCAAAATGTAGACACATGTGTGCTGCTATTTCAGTGGAAAGCCCCTCAGGTTTATATCTGGAGGCTATTTACCTATACTTTAGGCAGACGTTAGCTTGCATTCTTGGTCCAATCTCTCAGCACATTCAAATTCACAATTAGAAGCAGCAGCACATCTGTAAGGCACACTGATAGCAGGGAAAAGTGTCAATTCACTACTGACAGTAGGAAAAGGTAACAGCTTAGGAAAAGCCAGGCTAAGAACTCAGAGAGCAAATAGCAATTGGCCACACATAAGGAAGATTATCTTCATACATTTAATATCTTAATAAATTCATACATTTCAAGGGCCAGTTTTGGCTCTTCTGAGTCTTATAGTTGCTGATTTTTATATGGGTAAGCCTCGTTCTCCAAGAAAGACTGATTTATGTCTCATATTATTTATGTAGGCAAAAAGGTATGCTAATCTCTTGGATTTTTTAAATCAAAAAATCTCCCCCACTTGGCTGCATAGGGGGTGACACCATGAACATTGTAGGACATTTCTGTTTTATTCAGGAAGATGTGTCTTCTGAGAGCTCCTGAGAGCTGGGTGTCACTTTGGTGAAGTTGGAGAAGAAGGTGACAGTATGTCACAGGAGGCAGTGAGACTGTCTCGGGAGGTGGCGGGTGGGCCATGGTCCTGGACACAGTCCCTCCCACAACCTAATGAGATAAAATCCCACACTTGGGTTTTTCAGGTTCCTCCAGCATGCTCGCAGCCCACGTAGGCCACACAGCCACAGAGTTTTCAGTGCGCCAGCGCTCAGAGTACTGCAGCCTGCGGAGGCTGTGGGAGGCCCTCAGTGGCAGTGGCACACGTCCTAGAGGAGTGAACATCCATTCCGAGCAGGACCGGCGGGTCCCAAGCTGATGCAAAGACCTTGTGAAGCCATGGGAGGCCTGTCACCCACCCCCTCTGGGGGAAAGACACACATTTCACAGACACACACAGACAGAAAGTAGAGGCACAGGGTGCCTGGCGACAGTCAGCCCTGGAGACGTCTCTGAGATTCCAGCAGGCATGGCACAGCCACAGGGTCTCAGCCCTGGAGGTGCAGCAAAGTTGGGAAATACCCTGCAGCCAGTTCATACCAAGTTTCCATCTCACTTCTGTTAGCATGCAGTACATTTGGGTGCGAGTGTTAGATGGGTTGCATCACTGCAAATTAAATAGGTGACATTTGGAAGGTTTTGTAGAGCCGGTTATTAATCAAGGCTCCCCTTATGGCAAATGGAATTTTAGAAGTAACATGACATTTATTATCTTTCCCAGACTTTGCACACAGGCCTTCAGAGAGTTGAATCCACTAATAGTTGGATTTTCCTTAGGTCAAATATGTAAAAATTTAAATTATTTCCCAGTTTGAAAACCAGTAAATTTTATGTTAGATTGGGGTCATCCGCATTATTGGAGGACTGGAGGGCCCGTGGCCCTGCAGCCATGCCTGCCCCCACCCCAATCAGCACCGTGTCTCTAAGCCCCTGCCGCACTCTGCGCCCCCCTGGGACACTGGGGGCTCCAGATGCTGGGGAAGTTCAGGACCTGTCCTTGTAGCTGAGGGCCCAGAAGGGCTGTGACATAACAAACGTCACAGACCCTCCGTAGAGAGCTGAGGTCAGACTCCAGGTTTCCCGAATTCTCCCGCAGATTTTGCTTCTCGCCACTGCCCAACCGATTCTAGGAGGGAATGGCTCCAGGCAGGTGGTTAGGATGTATGAGTAGGAGCTATGCAGAAAAGCCACAGAACGATTTTCAGACAATGGGAAGCTCAGACGTCTGGAGAGGGCCCGTGAGCCACAGGTAAATGTGAATTCCGTTACGCGTCCACTGAATGAGTCAGCTGCACACCTCAGCCTTTCACTGACTTTGATTTTTAAATGGAATTTCAAACTCTTTATAAGGAACAAAAAGAAATGTCAAATGCAAGTAACTGCAGCTTCCCCTTTCCAAATGTACTTTTCCAGGCTCACTGTCTGTTCCCACGTTTCCCTGTCATTTCTCCTCTTCCGGGGAATGAGCCTGTTCCTGGGGTGACGAGGGCCCTGCAGAGGCCACTGGCTGCCCCTCACCCCCAATTTGATCTTGGAAGCCTGAGGACTTCCCATCTCAGATCCCACCTGAGGGGCTTCAGAACTGCCCTGGGAGAGGGGACGCGTGCGGTTGGCCTTCCTTGTGCAGGAAGCTCGTGACGCTGGCCGGCTGCAGCCTGGGTGGGGCAGAGGTTGATCGGCTGCCAGACTGGGACTATTGAGCGAGAGCCGCCCCCTGCTCACACGTGCCTGGGTACAGCGGGACGGGCCCCACGTGCCCCCTGGGAAGAGCCACACATGAGCTTCTCTGGGGGTCCTGTCACCTTTGCCGCCATATGCTGAGGGGTGCCCTTCCTCTGCGCCCTAACTAGACAGAGCGTTTTAGCCTTTCTGAGCTTTAGTGCCCCGCCTGGACACCTACAGCCAGGGCTTGACAGATCTGTGTCAAGCCGCAATGGGTGCCTCTCTGCCCGGATACTAAGCTTATTTTGCAATAAGATGCCAAGGCGGACCCAGGCAAGAAGAGTGCGAGGCGTCCTGCACACTTGCACTTCCTTCCTCTTCTGCAGGGAGGCAGGCATTGCCCCTAACTCTGGATGCCGATGCCCTAGCTGCCTCCTTGTGTGGCAGGCGGGCAGGGGGCCATGGCCAGCTCAGCCTGCCCCCTTTGCAACTCCTCTGCCCCCATGTCCCGATGTGCACAGCCTGACCCCACACCCTCCTCGCTTCCCCCTGGTCCTGTGGCTCAGGCGACATGGCGGTGAGGGGGAGCGGGATGCAGAGGAGAGGGACAGAGGCCCCAAGGAAGGCCATCCTGGGACCACCCTGGTCTCCTGGCCTCAGGCCTGAGCTCTAGTGTAAAGGCTGAAGCTCCCAAGTTTGAAGATGGAAGCCTGATTTTGGGGGTGATGCAGCAGACAAGTGGGCACTTAGTCTGAATGACATGATAGGTTTCTGGCTCTGGCTGCCCCCTCTGCCCCTGCTATGCGAGCAAGAAATAGATTCCTTCCTGCTAAGTCACTTCTATCTTGTTCTGTTATACCCAGTGAGATTAATCTTACAGGATGCAGGTTCTTAATTCACATGACTGTTTCTTGGGTGAAGCTGTTGGTTGCTCACGCCTCCCCCCGAGTGCCTCTCGGTAGGTGAGCTGGAAGGGAGAGGTGACAGTGTTGGGAGGGTTTACTTCCCATGGACGCCACTCCTGCTGCCCCCTGCTAATGCAGATTCAGCTGCTTCTAGTCTGCTTTTCTTGATGGAGTAAGGGACAGATCACTCCAGAGGTGCCACTGCTGGCAACCGATGAGTTGTGCAGACTGACCCCTCAGGCTGGGGCACCAACCAGCCAGGGGCCCACTGTTCACCTGGAGGGACAGAGGCCACTAAAATCTTTCAAAACGCCACCCCTGCTGGCCTGTCATGTGCTGCCAACACCCTGCAGGGGGCGCTGGGTAGACTGAGTGACACAGTGTTGTCACGGTCCAAACATTTCATGTCCCTTCTCCAGGGCCTGGAGCACGGACCCCGGAGTCGATCAGTATCTTTAAATTGTCTGTAATCCTGGCACTGGAGCCCCCAGCCCCAATTCTAAAAACATAAATTCTATTACAATGAAAAAGTGAGTATCTTTCAGTGAATATATATCAGATTGCAAAACAAGTGATTGATGATTTTTGTTTTTTTAAAAAATATCTTTTTATATATTTGTAAAATATATAAGTTTTATATATGTATGTGGATTATATATATACACACACACTAAGTCACTAACTCTGTGCTGACTAGAACACTTATTGTAAGTAACAGATCCCTAGCAAAGTCTGGGACTTAGAAGACCCTAAGAATCCTTAGATTATTATGATTTTTTTTCTTATGGGATTATTTGTGAAACTCATTGACACAAGCAAAAGCATGAAATGAGTGTTTCCGTTATTGCTTTACATTTCAGTAGTAGTCAAGGAAAGGAAGACATAGCATACCGTACTGCCCAGGCCGGGTCTGGGCGTTATGATAAGGCCTCTGCTATGAGGAGAACCGAACTCGATCAACCCCCACGGGAGAAGCGGTGTGACCCCGCCGCCACTCACTGAGCACTGCGAGTGCCCCGGGACTAGCAGCCCGGCCGCAGCCCGGCCCGCCGGCGCCGAGGTCTCCTGTGCTGCGTCCTGGCTCGGCCGCTTCTTGGGATGCGATCTGAGGCAAGTGTCCTGACCTCCCCGGGCCTTCCTTCTCCCATCTGTGGAGAAAGTCAGCAAGTGTTTCTGCTTCTTAGGGTTACCGTGTGGTTGAGCCAGTGTTTGTGGGCACAAAGGCGTGTCAGTGATTTCCCGGACTAAGGTTCCGCAGGAGAGATTTCAGCCCTTGCAGCTGCGCTGGGTGAATGTTGGGTGGGAGGGAGGTGAGACCGCGCTTGGGAGCGGCCGTGCTGCAGGGGGCCCAGAAACCATCCTTTCTGTGTGAGCGCTTTCCACATCTTCTCTTCATCTGCATTGGAACCAACGATTCTTTGAAAGATCCATTTTCTAAATCCCCCAGGTTAGAAAACTGGTGAGGGGGCTTCAAATGAACAAATCCAAGTTTTTCAACCGAGAGTGACTTTTATGCTGAATTTCAGTGTTTTGGCTGCCTGCATTTCCCCTGGCTTTGTGGATTTCCCCGGTTAGCGTTCTGAAAGGCTTTGCTGGCATTCTACTTTCAGTGGGTGGCACCTGTTATCATACGCATTTGACCAATATTGAGCTGGCTTGCAGTTAAAGTCTGAGCCAAAAGTTTATCAGCTCCACGTGGAACTGTGATATGTGTGATTTGATAAACTGCACAAAAACCACTGGTCTGAACCCTCAAGTTCTTTGCAGCAAGCCCTTTGCCCCAGGGTCAGTTGGAAAGCTCAGGGAGCACCTGCTGGCCGAGATTTCTGGTCTCTGGGTCATTCCATGGTACATGTCCTGGACAAAGATACCACCCCACGATGTGACCAGCCCCAGGAGACTGATCACTGCGAGAAGAGCAAAGAGACAACAGGGAGCCTGAGGAGGTCTGGTCCTCAATGCACTGGGGAGACTGAACTCCTCCGAATCTCTCCAGAACTTTCTGCTCCCTCCATGTAATGACATCACAGGCAAAGGGTGGGCTTTGGATTCGAGGACATGGACTGATTCTCACCCAAATCCCCTGACCTCATGCTCATCCGAGCATGCTGAGCTAGGCTCTTTCTCTGCAAGGGCTGAGATGACAACAGTGCCATTTCAAAGGACCATCGTGAACGAGACTTAGTGTGACACCTTGCACCCAGTAGGAGCTCACTAAACGGGCCGGCTGCCTTTCTCTCCTGGACAGCGGGTCGTCAAAGGCAGCAGACAGCCTGACTCCACTCTCAACAGCTGCTCAGAGGCAAAGGGGCCTCTGACTTCCTGGGGTCAGGCAGTTCTAAGTCCTTATAGACCTGGAGCAAGTCTTGGCACATCCATGACAGCCTGAGGACCAGCCACTTAGGTGGGGACACACACGAGGGTCTGAGTGGAGCCGCTCACTGTTGGCTGAAGGCCGTGTGTCCGTGCGGCCTTCGGACCCTCTGGATCACCCGGGCGGCAGATGCTTCTGGTCAGGGGGTCCCTGCCTGCATGGTAGGGCACATGCCCAGCCGAGGCCCAAGAGAGCCATAATGTTGAGTGACTTCTACACACTCAGGTGTTTTCTTGAAAAGCTTGGGGAAATCTTATGTCTTTTCTTTGCAGCACACTCTGACGCTACTTTTAAAGAAAATAGTTCATTTTAATGATGTATCTCGGCGTACCACATAGTACGATATTATTGACTATGTTCCCTGCAATATCACACTATCTCATGTGCTGAGGCGGTGACATGGTAGCCACCCTCACCGTGGGGAGCATTTAGTACTGTAGATAATTGTCAAATTACTACAGTGTATACCTGAAACAAATATAATATTGCATATCAACCATATTTAAAAAAAAAAAAAGAAATTCCTGCAAAAAGAAAAAGTATCTCGGAATGGCACATGACCACATTCCCCATTACAACCTGTGGGCTTTTTCTCTTTTTACTTCAACTGTTCAGGAGTTTATGAGAACAGAATGGAAGGTCTTAGAAACATCACTTCAACTTAAAACAGCCCCAATCCCCTGCTTTCTCTGACATCCTTATTCTTTATTATTAGTTTTCAGATGAGAAGAATATTTGCTAAGTGAGGTAATGGTTACAGAAGCGCCCCAGAGGAGGGGTGTTCGGTGACCCTGCCAATCTTCTAGTGCTTTTTTCCGAGAAAGACCCTCACCCGGTTCCGGGAACGCCCCTGGGCCCAGGTGGATACATCTCTCCGCCCTTAGTCCCTGGGCAGCCCTGGGGCGGGCATCATGGAGGTCCCTGCTGCCCCACACCGCATCGCACACACACGCACACACACACCCGGTCACACGGTGCAGGAGGAGGGCCATCTACTACCCAGGAAGCAGGAACTCTCCCTGCAGGCCCAGCCCCCGCAGGTCACCCCCTGTGCCCTGAGCACAGGAGATTTCAGTCTTCTTGTAAATTGACGTTTTAATAAGGTCTTTGAAAAACACATCCCATTTTTTCAATAGAACAAGGTAGGTAATTCCAGGGACTTACTGAGCTCCTTTCAAAGGACACCCATGTCACCCAGCTTCATTCTGTGTCTCCCCAGAAAATGTGGGCATCCATCCACTTCCTGTCCACATCCGGTGTGACAGCACCACCAGGCTCGCTGTACAGTGCTCACCTCTGGGTGACTGGAGTGACTGAGTGGAGTCACCCCTCCCTTCACTTCCCCCTTTGGGTTCACTTTTCTTTCCTCCGCATCTTCTTGCAAACTTGGAGCGTTTGCAAAAAGTAACGCTCAGGCCAGGTGGCGGGGAAAGACAAGCCGTGGAGCTCGCGAGACAGCCTGTCCTCCACCCGCCCCCAAGCCGGTCCTGTCACCAGCAAGCCCACTCTTGGCTGGCCCCAGCCCCACCAAAGCACCTAGTCCAAGCCCACAGTAGCAGCAGTGAGGGGAGAGAATGGCCGGGGTCCCTTCTGGCCAGAGAAAGAAGTGGCCTTCAGTTGGCTTCATGTCTGTCTTCTAATTATTGCAGAGAGCAGGCCCCATTTAAAAGGAACTGCTGTACTGCCCGAAGAGGGCACGCTCCACCCATGGCACCAGGACCCGTGGTCTGGGTGGGAGATCCGCCCAGGACGGTCCCTCTGACCCCGTGGGGCTGTTCCCCGGGCAGCGGGTGGGCTGGCAGCTCACCCTTCAGGAGCCTCACTTTTGCCCCGGCCCCATTTCTTGTAGCCAGTGCCCATGAACGCCTGCCTCTGAGGGGAGGCTGAGGGAGTTCAGAGCCAGGAGCGAGGGCTGGGCCAGGCCGCCCACCTGCGCAGGGGCCCTGAGGGACGACAGCAGTCGCAGCTCCGGGAGAGCCGGGTGGGAGGAGAGGCCTTCTGTCATGTGCATCCCCACCCACTCCCAAAGGAGCGCGTGTGAAGCCGCGGGACTGGCCGGGGTGGCCGTGCGCCTGTGGGGGCCGCGCGCGGCCGGGGCTGCAGCCCCTCCCGCCTGACACGTGGCAGAGGCCGGGGCGGCCCAGGGCGCACAGGCAGAGATGACAACCAGACCACGGGAGCTTGTTCTGGTCATACACACAGATTTTCATTCTCAGAAAGCCTTACTTTTCAATAAAATCTATGCAGCAGGAAAAAAAAAAAAAAGTAAAACCCAGACCTGGGCGCTACTTGCCCATTGGAACCCCTTCCGGGCTCCAGCTCTGTCCACGTTTCACTTATTCCAGGGCAAGGAACCACTACATTTCAGAACTTCTGCTCACCTCCACTTCTCAGCCAAGCCCCCCAGGACTGGCCGCTAGAACCGGCCTCACTGAGCAGGGTGTCCTCTCAGTGGGACCAGTGAAGCAAGGCAGGGGGTTTGCTGCACCTCCGGCTCCTACCTCCCTGAACTTGTACACGGTTAAATTCTCTACCCATTTTCCTGTAAGCTTCTAACAGTCACGATTTGGGGCAATTCTAACAATAAGAACAGATGCCCTGTGCCACGTTTCTGTAGAGGTAGCTTTCAACAACAAATATGGGGCACTTGCTTTTCATGTCTTCAAGGAGGTCAGGCCGCTGAAAAATGAAAGGCAGACAGGGGTGGTCCTTGTCATTTATCTGGAGGCAGGGTGGCCACCCAGCCGGGCTGCCTGGGACAGTCCTCATTCATGCCTATTGTCCCGGTGTCATTATTAATAATGCCCTCGTTCTCTAGGAGTGTCCTGGTTTAGATGATGAATTACGTGAGCACCCTACTTAAAAGAGGCCTGTGTGGTGCACCCTAGAGCGAAGGCGTCTTTATTCCCCGGCCCATCCTGTCATCAGACACACACTTCCAAGCAGAGTTAGTTGGAATTTTGCATATGTGGAATTATTAATGAGAGACTCTCCTTTGGGCTGTTATTTTGGCTTGAAATCTGTCTAATCAAAGGCTGAATGTAGTCAAGGTGATTGGACAGCACTCGGTACAGCTCCTGGAGCCTTACAACCTCATTTTGTGTGACCTGGGCTAATTGAGGCGGTTCAGGTCGATGCCTCACCACGGGATGGCTGCGGGTGGGGGGAGTTTCAGTTATGATATTTAGATCACTCTGCCCCCCCCCACTCTGAATTCCAGATCTTAGAGTCACAGATGGTTTCGGCTTACATTCAGCATGTAAGCCATGCTCCATTATGTAGAGAGACAATGCTCAGACCCTCCATCAACTGGCTGGGCACTGTGAAATCAGACTCAGCAGACACCTGCTCCGCCACAGCTGGATGGTTCCATTTCAGATGAGTGTCCAGCACATTTTACTTGGCATCCCTTGCCAGCTCACTTTCCTGCCACTTGCAAAGGGTAGGACTTTCCCCTATGCCTACGCCACCTAAAGCAGGTGTGCCCAGAGGGCTTTCCAGCTAAAGGAAGCATGCGGGGCACAGCCCAGGGCTTCCTCACATGCCAGGTCCTGCACCTCAGCCTCTCTGTCTTCTTAAAACTCATTTTCCTATGCCTTCTTTCCTGCTCAGCAGCCGTAATTCAGACAAACTGGTGGGGGTCCTGGTCACTTTGGGGACAAGAGCCTCTGCGCTCTGGCCCCTGATTTTGCCGTCCCCTTTGTACTACAGCAGCTTTAACCTCCCTCATCCTCCCACCTCCATCCTTGCCTGTTGAAATCCCCTGCACATGAGAGACCAGCCCTGCCGCCTCCATGACTTCACTGGTCGTCTCAGCCAGGGCTGGTCCCTTTGACTTGGCAGGACTCGCTAAATCACTCACAGGGCGTTTATTTCACCCAGTGCTATACTCTGTGTATATGTGCAATTCCAAAGCAAGGATGGCGCCTACTGTAGGGCATTTTCCTCACAGCATTACATGCAAGGGAGCTCCGGAATGAGGCAGCAGATGGGGGACAGAGGACGAGTGGGCGCCTTTGGGCTGCATTAGAGGAAGCTCACCTTCCATCTGTGACCTCCTTCAAAGCTCCAGTGTGATTTTGCTGTAATAGTTCCCCACGGGCATTGAGGGTACAGTGACCAGTGCGGGTCTCCCCGTGGGCATCGAGGGTAAAGTGACCAGTGGTTCCTTTGCTGGAGGTAACTCAGTATAACAAGGGCCTCTGGTTGTGCCAGGCATGTGTGAGTTTTCAGGGTGAACAATGTAGTTTAAAAATAAACACTCTTCTATTTTATGAACTCCATAACCAGGTACTACATGTGCATCGATCATACAATGATCTCAATGCTTTTGCCAGAAGAGCACAGTATTCCCATGCAGATGGTGATGGTGGGGTGAGGCCCCCCGACTCATGACTGGTGCCATAGGGCAGGTGGGAAACATCGCCTGACTGAAGCAGCCCCATCTCACGAATAAAGTGTGATCTTCTAACCATCCTGACTTACGTAAATAAATCAGAGATGTGTTTTCCTCAGGGAAGAAAGGATTACCTTGAGTAACAATGAAATAACTTTTATGTCCAAGTCAGGCAGACCTGAACAAATTACTCTCCAATTCATTTCCTCCGAGCGGCCATTCCAAGAACACGTACCTCCAGCTCTCCACGCTCCTTCCCTACAACCTGCATGAGAAAATCCCTAAGAAATATCGCCATACCTGTTACTGTTTCGTGTCTCTCTGTTACAGCAGAGTCCAGAACTTGAAGAGGCGGAGTAATATAGTTAGAAAAATAAAAAACCCGACACAGGAATTAGGACACAGATTCTAGTCCTGGGTCTGCATGAATTATCTGTGTCTTTGGGCAAATTGTTTGGCCCCAGAGTCTTCACATCCACACCTGCAAAATGAGGCGATTGAACCGGACTGTCCTGAGGTGCCCGAGAACTCCACTATCCTGCAGTTGTCTGGGGAGGTGACACTCTTCTGAGACCCCACGGCTCCACGGCAAACACCCCCCACCCCCCTCATGATGGGGCCCAGCCATGTTTGTGCAGTGCAAACGTGTCCACCCCAAGGGGCTTGAATGTCTACTCTAATTCCCTGCAAACACTGCTCCCAGCACCGAATCCTAAGTGAAAGGGCAGCAGGTGGGAGCTGCAAGGCAGGGGTGTGGATACCTTGGGGGAGCAAAGCGGCGTCGGAATGGTCAGGTGAAGGGCTAGCCCGGGATGGACGGTGCCGCGGCGGGGGGCGGCGGGTGAGGCGTCCCGAGCACCCTGCCCCTGCCAGAGTGCGGCATTCTCCTTTGCCAGAGACACCAGTTACGTGACATGTGGTACCTGACGCCAGCATGCAGAGACTTGAGTCGGCCTCAAGGCCCCATCTGCCGTGGTGCCATTCGCCTGACTCGTGGAGGACGAGGTGGAGCCAGTCAGAGGCAAGGCGGACAGACAGGAGCCCCATCAGGAGGGAGAAACAGGGATGTGAGCATGGGGCCCCTGGTCGGCGGGCACCTGGTTTCCATCCATCAGCATGGATGCGGGCTAGGGCCTGGCTGCGTGGTGCCTGTCATGACAACAATGTGCTGCAGAGGGGAGGTGTCATGCTCAGTGTTCTTCCTACAGTAAAGTTAAATTAAATTGAAATGAACAGCACAGGGCATCCCAGGCCTCCATGCAAAGCTCATGGGGAGCTGACGGGGCAGAGACGAGAATGCAGGATGAGGGCTGGTGGACTTGTGCCCAGGGGTCTCTTTGCCCCTGTGTTTTCTGGGATCCACCAAGCAGGCAGGTAATTTGCCAAATAAGTGATCGATAAAGACAGCAGACTGGCCTGCAACTAGTATTTTAAGGGGAAAAGTATATACAGAAGGTGTCACCTAAAGGCCTGTCTTAAAGTCCAACCAATCACACAAACCAAAAAAATGACCCAAAAGCAAAACACCACAAACCACCTGGCCTGCCTGCCCCCGGGCAGTCATTGCCCTCCGCGTGGCCTGGTGCTGAGTGTGGTCCACACTTGTCCTGACCCAGGTCATTTCAGCTGCTGCTTCTGAATGTTCACAAGCTGGGGCATTCACAGCCTGTCCCTGCAGACGCTCCACCCAGCGCACCACCATGGGGTTGACAGTCTCAGATGAGACTGTAGGAAATTTGATGGCATGTGTTCACTAACATGGGAGAACATTCAGACCAGCAGGTAATGAAGACACCCCGAGCTTGACTGGCACTCCTTTTGTTCAGAGTGAACATGGAAGGGGCCAAAGACGGAAGGAGCTGGTGACCGTGTGCCACCAGCTGGAGAGCTCACCACCACATGGGCCCAAGTGTTTGGGGCACAGAGGGTCGTGACGCTGGATGTAAGGGGCACATCGTCATTGAGTGTTGCAATGAGTCATAGGTATATTCCAGCTAGAACAGGACGCTTGATGCTCTATACATCATTTTGTGCTTTCACAATTTTCTTATGAGAGACACACCGCTCCCAGTTCACAGATGAGGACAGCAGGTTTGCTCAAGGTCACATAACTAGGACTAGGAAGCACTAGAATTCATACTGAGACATCTGCCCCCAAATACAGCTCAGGACTCACACACTGCTTGGTTCCAAATTAAACTTATTTCTGAGAACATTAAAGTTGTTTCTCATATGGATTCCACGCTGACCAGGATGTTGACATGTATTAGATAGTGATTCAATTCAAGATGGAGGGGGCAGGACGGGAAAAGGAGAGGACCAGACATGACCCACAGTAGCTATTTCTAATTTGTTCCCAAGAAAGGAAAGGAGATGCAGTCAGAGTTTGCTGCCTTCCCTGAAGTGTGGCTAAAATTGTTCTCAGTTATGAACATGAAGGACTCTCAGCTCCCGGATGTGGTCCCTGATGCCGGCTGCCGCACATGGAGCCCATGGGGTCAGGAGCAAGCAGCGTAATGGGCTTATTCACAGGTCACTTGTGTCTCTGGGCCCAGGATGGGGACTGGGGCAAAGCGCTTGGCTTCACCAGTTCTTTAGCATGGAGTCAAAACAGACCATACCACATTTTCCTGGGCCAACCCTGTTCACCATCACACTTTAGACAGAGGAGGGTAGGAGAAAAAGCTACCATGACCAGCCCCAATGAATTTTCTGCGTGAAACAATAGCTTGGTTTGGATGATCAGAGAAATGCAGCTCAAAAACTAGAAAAGGGTGGGGGAATGTCCCAGGCAGCAGGTGATTAATGTGTTCTGCAGACAGCACGCTCAGAGGTAAGAAGACACTGCTCTGAACAGGCCTATTTTAAAAGGATTATACAAACAGTGAGCTAGGTCAGTGTGGGAAGCCTGCATCTGTGTCAGGATCCTGGAACTTCATGTGTCATGGATGCTCGTGTGCTGTGACAGACGAGAAGCTAATGACCAAGCCCTACGCTAAGGGAGCAAGCACGTTGTAAGACTATAAGGAACATAACTATGAATCTAAATATGAGAAGTAAACTTCTAAACGATGCTCCAAAGCACCGAAGTGAATTCCCTCTCTGGTGCTCTAAGGCCTTGAGTCCAAAAAAATGGCCTCTTGAAATCTGACAGAAAAACAGTTCTCTTTCTGAGAGAAGTTTTCTTTGAGAAGACAGAGGACAAATGAATGCATCTTTCTCAGCTACAGAGATTTTTTTAAAGAAACTTCCAGGACCTCTAATAAACCCTACAAATATTTTTGAGACCTCAGAGAAAGAGCAAATGTAAAGTGTTTGTCATAAGACTCAAAGCAGAATTTTGTACTGCAAAAGTATATATATGTACACACGTGTATACATGTGTGCAAAGGAAAGAGTGGGATATAATGACAGTGACTAAGGGACACGTTCCACAAGACATTTTAGTTTCAGGCACCACCAGAAATAAGCAGAGAACATCAGAGCTGGCTTGCACAAAGGAAGTTCTAGATTTCCCTTTCTTTGTCCCTTAACTGAAGGCTTATATATTTATCCAAATGGTAATGGCTTTCTACCATTTTTTAATCACTCTTGCACCAAACACTCTTGATTATTTTATAAACTCTAAACTGTTGTTTTGTTTTGTTGTAACAGTGAAACAGTGCAGTGTGGGGTCAGGTCAGGTTTTGGCAAACAGTGAAAAGTGATTTCTCTGAATAGGTTTTCCAATCTGAGAAGTTCGGAAGGAGATTCTCTAAGAATGAGCATCAGAGCTGACCCAGAAGCCGATGAAAGCAGTTAGTTCTAAGTTAGGTTCCTTTTCTGTGAGGTTGCAGGGACGTTAGCAGAGCCAAGGGCATCAGAAAACTCGAGCCATGTGAACCACAAATGAGCTGGTTTAAGGAACCCAACCAGGTGAATTCTAAACACGTAAGGACCAAAGAAATCCCAGACTAAAAAGGTGTATTTATCTTCAAGTGCCTAATCCTTGAGAAGATGTAGAATTTTCTCTGGAACAAATTTCAATAAATTAGCATCTCCTTATAAAATCGAACCCAGCAAGTAACTCAAAGCATTTGTTACATATTTGCTTTCTATTCTAAAATGTGGGCTACCCTCTTCACCTCTGTGTGCAGCAGAAACTCAGCAGAGGAATGAAAGGTGACTCAGGAGGAAGGTTTTGCAGTTTTTTAAACTATAAATACCAGCACCTCTTTAGAAAATGCACACATCCACAGAGCCCTGTCCAGACCTCTGCCAGTGAGAAAAGGCTTCAGACGGAAATCTTATGTAAAATACGGCAAGCCCCGGACACCCTGGAGATGGGCCGGTGGCCTGCAGTGATGGGCTGACAAGCCTGCCCACCTTAGTGCCGACCAGCCGGGGCTTGACCTGCCCCGACCCACGCGAGGCTCTCACGCTCACAGAGGTACCCTTCTGAGGATTTTTCCCATTTTAAGGGAAGATAAACACCTCTAGTTAAATGGCCTCAGTATTTGAGAGCTATTAGACATCACCTGCCTCTTAAAGAAGTCTCTGCAAAAACAAAAACAGAAACCAACGGCAGCCAGCCAGAGGCATGAGCTTTATTTTGAGGGCTGAGCTGGTGGCTGGCCGTCCATCCGCTAGTGTGGGTGGTGAGACGGGACGTTCCTGTGGGCTGTGCAGGTAGTTAAGTGAAATGAATGGCTTGGTTATAAACCGGTTGGAATGAATCAATTGAGTCTAACAAAGGGAGGAGCATGTGCAGGGAAGTTAGGACCAAATAGGTTTAAAGTAATCATAGTTTGAGAGGTACAGCTGCGGCGAGTTTTTGCAATCATGGAATTGATGAGCAGTTAATTTGCGTGAAACTAGAAAAAGGTCTAATGGTGGTGAGGTGATAAGAGACAAAAGCTGCAGGCACTGAGGGCTCCATCAATCTTCTGCGAGTAGCTGAGCGCTCGCCCGGACCGGGAGCGGGTGGGCTTCAGCTACGCAGTCGGCAGACGCGCCTGGCACTGCGTTTGTCCTCTTACGTCTGCGTTATTTTGCTATTAAGTTGCTATGCTTTGGGCACAGTAACAACGTTACAACGTTAACTGTGATCACTGAGATTCTGTTTTTATGTGGTATTAGCTGGAATACATGCTTATTGTTGATCATTCTCCCAAATAATGACAATCCAAAGCAATAAATACACTGAACCTCTACAGTTGAAGGTTCCAGCTAATTAACCACGATGAAAGTCTAAAATGGAGAAATGATTATTTTTTACACGTATTTGTGTCCTACCATGTACTTCTCATGTGCATTACACACCCTTTAAGCCAAGGCCTGACTCTGCCTCCTCCCAGCTACTCCTGCGTGGTTCCCAAACGAGGCTTCTCCTCCCACAGACATGTAAAGGAAGAGTTTCCTGAAATATTACCTAGAAACCACAATCACCCTGCGCGCCTTGGCACAGCTGTCGGCATCAGTATCCTCTCTGCAGCGGGAGTGGAGGGGGTAAAACCAGGTAGCAAATCCACGGGATCTCAGAGTCCACATAACTTAAAGCTGCTCACTAACAATCACAGCCAACTGGCTAACATTCTCAGATCTAAATTTTTTTTTTGCCACAAAAACACATGAATTTTTCTCCTTGATAGATTTTATAAGGCAGGCAAGTTATAAATTTGACTCATGAAAGGAGTTTATAATAATAAGTACATATTAAATAATTTAAACAATTGTTATCATTCCCTTTGTAAAAGAACACTTTCGCGACCAGGATGTTCCTGCCAAGAGCTTAAAGCCTCTGGGGTTCACGGCTGGACTCTGGGGAGTAGCTGACAGTCAGGAGTTGTGATGGGGACCCGTTGGAGGTGCAGGGCATTCAGACACTTGGTGACTAGAAAACCACCCCCCACTTGCTTCCACTGTTTTCCAGATTAATGACATTTGAATAAGAAAATATTAAAGCTATTAGTGCATATAAAGTGACAGTCCTAAGCAGAAGGCCTTAAATGTTTATGTGTCACATATGTCATTTAGATTCACAGCCCACTTTTAAAAAGGCTCTGAGCAGATGGCGCTTTGCTTATAATATCATGGTTATCCTTCAAATACATCATACAAGAATGTCTCAAAGACAAAATTATTTTAAACAAAATGCTGTAACTTGCTGCCCCCACCACAAAAGCTTAGGATGTCAGGCTGTCTGACTATGTGGCCATGGACTGGAAGAAGTGGTGGCTGTGGCTGGGACTCTAGGGTGGACGTGGCCAGTGGAGAAGCTGGAGGGGACAGAGGCGAGGAGATGTGGCCTTGTCCTGTCACCCTTCGCCTGTGTCCCCTTGAACTGGCTGGACAGTCCCACAGGGGTGGTCTGCCCTCCCTTAGCAAACCTGAAGAGGCTGCCTGCAGCCTCAGGGGCGGGTTCAGGTAGCATGTGATTCTGAGCCCAGAACCTGTGGTGGGTGCACAGGGTTGTCCAAGCCCCCACAAAGCCTGGGCCTTTCTCGAGGTGACACTCAGATGCTGAGCTCCAGGGCAGGTGGGCTCTCTGTGACGATATGGCACACACAGGGGGCTTGGAAAACAAAGGGCCACCCGGACACTTTCAACCATTGTCCCTTTCTCCGGGCACTCGCTTTGCATCTGCTCTGCTCCCCTCTGTGCACCCCCACTCCTGTACAAAGGAAAAATAAAAAAAGAATGGAGGGCAGTTACTCATTAAACTAAGGGGCTTAGAGATAAAAGGTAACTTCTAATTCACTAGTTCATTTCGAGAGAGAAATTGTGGCATAAATTAGCACTGACTCAACTTAGCCTTGTTGCACTGGCTGCCAAGCCCTCTCTGACATTATGTGTTTTTATAAGCCTTCACATTATTTCTACTCCTTTACCAAAAATGAGGAATGGAGAACTCTCTAAAATTATTTTAAAGTCAGAAAATGTAGCAATTGCAAATTGACAACATGCCCACAAAGAGTCTCTGCAGAGAAGTTGCCTACTTCTCAGTGCCACTTGCCCTAGAACCAATACTGATAGTGTCTGGCGGACCCACCCCACCAGTTCTCTGTGCGCATGGGGTCATGTCAGTTCACAAGAACATGATACAAAGAGGTGCCCCTGCAGGACACTGGGCACTGCATCTTGGAGAAGCTCTGGGTGGGCACAGACAGGCTGGTCCCACTGCCCGCGTGGAAACGTGGACTCCATGGCACAGGCACTGTGGCTCACTGAGCTGTCCCCTCCTGGTGGGAGTCTTCCTCAGGTTTTGCAGTAAACAGCCTCATCGACCTTTGTGGTGGGTGGAGGACTCGGGATGGACAGGTGTGGGTCCCAGCAGCTTTCAGAGCTGACCCTCTGGTGTCGGCGGGAAGGCTTTCATGATGCTCCAGTCACAATGGGCAACAGTGGGTAAAGGGAAGGAGTTAGTTACTCTACTAAGACCTAGAATTCAAAAGCCTCACAAACTAGGCACTGTGTCAGTTTTTAGGATCCCTAGTGAAGCCTTTCTTTCCAATGACACGTCATCAAATCTGACATTGGATTATTTTGTGCACCCATCTCCCCCTCACATTTGTTCCACAACTGCCCTAGAAACTAGAAGGTGGAGAGTTATTTCATACCAATATAAGCAGGTTTGGCTGGACAGGCAAATGCGGGATGTGCTCCGTGTGTGGGGTCCCCTGCCTTGGACAACCTCTGAGCCGGCAGATGCGTCCACACAACTGTGTGGCGGGGATTGTTGTGGAGTCAGGTAGGAGAATCTCGATAGGCACACTGACAGATAATGGGTAGGTATGCCTCGTGTTCAACACAGTGAGAACATGGAACGGGGAGGCCGGGACAGAGTCTGCAATGGACTTTCTACCAGGATTCCCCAAAGTAGCTGCTTCCTCTGTTTGGTTGCTGGGGGGACTACAGATGTTTTTTCCTTACCACTGTGAATAAATACACAAGCAAACAAACGAGATGGGTAGCATTCTGAAGTGGACCCTTCCGATAACCATGGCACAGAAGTAACGGAACTGAGGTGCTGTGGCCTCCAGATTCTGACGCCCGCCCCCACCTCCCAGACGAGCTGAAGGCTATGGTAGTGGGCTCACACTGGCACTGGCTGGCTCACTGCTTGCTGAGCGCAGGAGGTGGGGCCTGGTGCCTCCTTCTCCTCTCTCCACTTGCTTGCCTGTCTCACTGTCCCCGCCTGCACCCCTGGAGCCCCAGAGCGCTCTGTCTCTGGAAGATTCCCCTATCAGCAAAGCAGGATTGGTCGCCTTGGAGGCATGGCTGAGACTCACCAGCACCAGAGGCTGAGCTCTCCAGGCATGGCTAAGCCTTTATCTCTAATTAGGGAACAAATGGCTTTGTCTGCTGTGGAGGGCTGTGGGGAGCTAGGAGAGCAGGGGCACCTTGCATTTCTAACCTGCAAGGGGCCTTGGAAACAATCCATGCCCAGCTCTTCACTTCCCAGAGGAAGAGCTGGAGTCCTGTGGAGATAAGTGGCTTGTTGAGGCTTTGAGGCTTCGCCCCAGGGCAAAGCTGCTGGGGCTTCTGCTGGTGCAGCCAGAGGACCTGCAGGAGCCGAAACCACCCCCACCATACCCTTCCGTTCCTCTTCTCTCATTTTTGTCACCTTTCCCATGTGGCAAAACCATAAAAATATAACTCAAAACAGTAAGTTAGCATAAACAAATAAATTAAAAAATTTTTCTTCTTGGGTGCCATTGGCTATCCACTCACTTTAAAACAATGCACAGTACTGTTTTCAAATAAAAACATGGTAGATTCACAGGTGATAAAATTTTTATAAATTACACTGAAATTCATCCCTTCCCTAACATATTTGACTTTGGTGCCATGGAATAAATGTATTCCACTCAGTATGCTAATATGATAGCCTCCTTTGGCAATACTGATCAGAGATATCACAGAAGATGAAAATAGATAAAAATTTGAATAAAAAGGGAGATCATCTTAAATTCCCACATAGTTTTATTGAGAAAACAGAAGAAAAACAATACATTTCAAATTCCCTTTTAAGAATGGATTGTGGGCATTGTGTGGTGTCTCTTTATGCGAAAAATAATTTTTTAAAGAGTCGCTGTTCAGCTGTGGTTCTCCTAAAATCAGGCTGGTAATGCAGTGATTCCAGCCCACTCAAGAGGGTTTCCCAAAGGGTGTGTCACGGGACACTAGTGCTGCCCAGGGAAATGACCCTTTGGGAAGGTGTAAGCCCTCCTTTACTGGTGGACTTCTTAGAGCCTTTACTATTTTCATCTAATGTCGTATTTCTTGTTGGGGTATATGGCAAGCACATACCTCATATTTGTTTGATTATTTTTAGAAAAGTTATATTTTTGTTCAGGTTTAACTTCAAAGAGTTTTCTTTAAAATATTGTGTATACTTGTATTTCATGCACTGTCTACAAGGCAATATTGACTGAGGTTCCCTTCTTGGTGTGAGAATTAAAGCTTTTGAAATCCGTAAGTACTTGTGAATAGCAAACCATTTCACATATTAATTAGAGTAACATGATATTTAGCTAATTCATTGTCTTGCAAACTACCAGGCAGAATACACAATTAATCTTTTGAAAGGGTCAATGGAGGATAAATAATGTATATCCTTATTTTGTCTCCTGGATGCCGATTTTTAACTCTTATTTGGTCTTTAATGAACACAAATTGGACCTTAATGAACTCTGCACAAAGACTACCCACAAAAGTTAATTGCACTTTCTTGTCACTAAGAATTTACCTGAGAAACATGTACAGTGGTGATATCCGGCGGGGAAGCTGCCAGTCGCCTCCGGAGCGGCTGTCCCAGGGCACCTAAGGCTGCCCTATGGCACCTGAGGCGGTAGGTGGGCAGATGCTCTGGCTGAGAGTGTCCAGCGCCCCTGCAACTGAGCCACTTTCTCCTGGTGTTCAAAGTCCCCCTGAAACAGTCTGCTGGAGCCACTCCACCCGGGGTGCCTGTTCTTCTGGGTCTGCTTCTCTTCATGCCTTCCCACTGCATCCCTCCTAAAAGCAGCTGGGACCTCTTTTCATCTCATGACATGGCCCAAAGCAGCTGGGCTGGCTTGAGAGGTCTGTGACGGTGTGAGCTGTACCTCGAAAAGGATGGGAATCCTGCTACTCTGTACCGACACACATGTGCTGATGATATAGGGAGCCTTCCGACACCCACAGGGGCGGCGGGCACTGGTCTTTCAGGGTATTGCACTTGTGTCTGGGTGTGCATGACTCTTAGCCCCTGTCACGTGCATGCTGCAGTACAAGTCCCAAAGTTTGGAAACACAGCTCTGGGATCCCAACACATTCCTCGCACAGGTACTGCCATCTGTGTCCCTCAGATGGTCACAGATGCCAAACTGTTCAGTGTCTACACCTACTGACCACAGAGTCCTGTTCTTCAAGGCTCATGACAACTACAAATTTCTCTTGCCTTGGAATTCGGTGTTTTTCTTCAAAACACAACCAAAACTCTTAATAGAGTTTCTATTTATCCATTTCCCTTTACCTCCTCCAAGAGATTACAATCTGAAGGCAGTATTGCACTTTGAGGTGGGAAGGTAGCACAAATTGTAGGGGAAAAAGAAATCTTTCTTCAATTAAATATGTAGATTTGAATTAATGACCTGTCAGAGTTTAGAATATTTTTATTCAAAAATCTTCATCTGTTGCTTCTTTCTTTTATGAAAAGCCTGAATCACTTATTTTCCGCAATGCCAAAGACACACCTATAGGCAGGTGGGGGGGGAAAGAGACCGGTACGAGCTGCCCAGGGCAGGGAGAGGGGGCTTGGGGACTCAGAGCCACCCACGTCCACCCTCAGCCCCTCCACAAAAAGCCTCGGCGGCCGCCTGAGCTGGTCTTGCAGCCACAGGTGCAACTGAGAGCTCAGAAAACAGATTCAGCTTCATCTTCCTGCCTCCCAGGGGCATGCAGACCCCATTCCTTGTCAGAATCATGCCATGCTGTTGGCTGTAGGCGGCAGGATGGAGACATTTCCATCCTTGCCTAGAACAGCCCTGTGCCAGCATTACAGTTGGGATGGGGACTGTGTACAGTATCTCATGTTGGCAAAAGGCACAACTGTGTGTCCTATGAAAGGAAATAGATTGCAAGATAGGTTTAACTGGGATTAGGTAGTGAAGCTAAGAATCATTTATGGGGAAAATGACCTTCCCCCCTTTGGTCAAGGATGACACTAGAGTGATTTTAATTAAGAAATGTTACCAATCAGAGATGTATATACTTCCACCTGTCAGATGCCACAGTTCAACCGAGAGACCAGTTACTTTCTAACACATTCTGCTGCATAAAGTGGTCTGTATGCGGCTTGGGGGAAATGGAGAAAGATGCTGTTGGTGGAAGAAAAAGAGGAAGGGGTGGAGGGCAAGTGTCACGCTCAGGTGTCACCTGTCCACAATAACCCGCATTTGACTTAACTGAGTGTGAATGTTGATGTTTCTCCATGTGATCAGAACCGAGACCCTGACATCGGATAGAATGAAAATACCTCCTACTGACCGTTTGATTGCCGACCCCCCGAAAGGAGCACGGCTGTCACACACAGACTTAAGCGCAGGGGTGATTGATTATTGTAGCCCACTTTGTTAAGGCAACGTGTTGGAAATGAATTACCCATAGAAGTGGATAAAGATGCTGTGCTCATTAGATGGAGTTATGAGGTGGCCACAGGCTCCAGAGCAGGTGCTGGGCTCCTGAAGGGGCTGCAGGGGTGCAGAGTGAGGGGTCCATAGTGTTAGAGTGGTGTTGGCGTCCTGGTCACCTTGGTTTTGTATGATAGTGACTTCAAGCCACACAACCCAGAGGGCAGCTGTGTTCTGTGGGGAGGGCTTGCCTTCCTGCTGAGCCATGCGGAGAGGGGCCTGTGGGGCAGTGGGCAGAGGGGAGGCCTGGGCAGGGGGGCAGGGGGGTGGTCGGCATGGGGACAGAGGGGGTTTATAGGGACATTGCCAGAGAGCAAGATTATTAAACCGAAATCCTCAGACACTGAGTTGTGCCCCAAAGTGCAGGGTGTGGCAGTTGAGGCAGCTGACAGGGCCACTTTCTCCCAACATTCTCTGCCAGGTGATTTCACACCTGTCACCACCCACAGCCATTCCTGCAAACAAAGGAGTGTTTCCTGCTTCTTTCTCTCAGGATTTCCCCAAGTTGCCAGTCAGCAATGAGCCATGACATCAGTATCTTGGGGACAAATAGATGAGAAGACAAGAGTTTGTTTGGAAGCCAATTGTGAGATCAAATTTTGGTTTGATTTTCTTTCTTTTAAAAATATCCTCCCTGAGTATTATAGGACCAGAAATTTGCAAAACACTTCCAAGGAGTATTTCAGTGGTTCAAGGCCTGATTTTAAATGTACATTCACCACTTTATGTCATGCTACTTGCTTCACCTGAGGTTCTGGTCTGCTCGACTATTAGCTTTTATTAGTGGATGACACCGATGTGAGCAGCAGAAAATGTTGGCCTACTTTTATTAGGTAAAGGAAGAGAACTTATGGGGACAGCTAGCTTTTCGACTTTGTCTTTTCAGGTAGGTTATTTACGCAAAAACGCTGATGTTATCCCAGCCTGTTCTGGAAGCACAGGCAGCCCTTTCATGTCCTAAATGGGGCCACTGCCTAATGTCTGCAGCGTTCTTACTGCATTGCTGATGTCATCTGACCTGCCACTCAGAAGCAGTCGAATTCTGTGTATTAGCAACGCAGATGAGAAGTGGACCACAGGCAGCTGGAGGATGGGGAATGGCCTAATGGGGTAAAAGGGGGAAAAGAATCCACATGATGCTCCAGTACAAGTATTTTCAGCTCCTTTTGGGTCCTGCACATACTTTGATTTTTAAGAAAAGGTCCTACTTTTCTGCAAACCCAGGGCTGTGTCTCCAGGCTCTGCTGTGTGACCGGACAGCTTTGGGAGTAGTCTGCAGACCCCAGTTCCTGGGGTGTTGTTCCACCTGCCCCTGAGGTCACAGCTCAGACCCCATTAAATAAACACACTTTATATGTGTGCTTGCCAGAGAGGCCACACTTCTCAGAGTGCTGTCAAGGCCGTCCCAGAAGGGGCAAACGTCATGTGCCCACTGGAAACAGCTCGTGGGAAGGCCCCAGAGTAAACACCGTGGCCCAGCAGTTCTCCCCACACACCGAGCCGGAAAACAGCTACACTCAGCCAGGAAGAGTTTAGGGCTTGTGTTCTTTCATTAAATGGATATCAAATTATTTCTGTCATAACAACAATCATTTCCAAAGACAAGCTATCCTCCTCGGGGCTCCCTTCTCACAGCACCCTGATTCCTGTGGGTTCCTGGGGGGGTTGGGGTTAGCGCTCAGGACCCATGCTGTCCCCTCCACATGACACCCTCCGTGCGTCCTTCGAAGCCACCTCCTCTGGGGCTTGCAGGGCGGAGGAGGCCGATGGGCATTGCGATGCTTCTCATCAGCCCGTGTCTAGAACCTTCTTCCTCGGTGAGCATTTACTCGGAGATGCAACGCCTCACTCTCTGACCTCCAAATGCCAGCTTGGTCACGTCTTCTTCACATCTGTATGTTTTTCCACAGCATTGTTTTGATTCAGTTTCCTACTACCATTTTCTTTTGCCTTCAAATCTCCCTGATTTGGGTCATGAACATTACTATGTTATTGAAATGACAGTTGGACCCAGTTCCTGGGTTTGGCCGGTTAGCAGAGGCACCTGGAGGCTCAGAGCTGCATCTTGCCTTAGGACGCAGGGGAGTGTCAACCTGCATGCAGAGGCAGGGCGGCTTGGTTTGCCCACCTCAAGCCTTCCAAACGAGGTGTTTGTCCTCTGGTGCTAAAGTAGCCCCGTGCCCGGGGCTCAAGTCTGGTTTCCATAGCTGCTAGCAAGAGCCAGGCTTTCCTGGACTCTGCCTGGAGGGACCCAGGCTGTCCTTTTACGGAGGCAGGACTCTGACCTGTTCCACCTCCCGTGATGTGCTCAGCTTAGGACTTGCGTCTGTAGGAAAAGTGACCCATTGACTCCTGCTCTCCTCTGGAACACGTGGCAGATACGCGAGCAGGAAACCACTGCTCTCGCGACCCTGTCTGGGATTCCGTGCAGCATGGGCTTTCTTGGGCCCCTGGCAGAGAGTCCAATTTAACTACTTACCATCCCAGAGCCTTGAGCTAAGGTGAAGATTATAGAAACAAAGGGAAAGCCCCTTGCATTAGAGGTGATGTGAGAAAATTAAAGGGGCAGAGAGAAGGGAACTTGGACTCAAAGCCAAACCACTGATTCGCAATTTAGTCAGAGCAGACATCAGACCAGGCGTGCGGCTAGGCAGCGCCATCTGTCCTGCAGAGGTGACGAGGCGACATGTTCAGTGAAGGAGTCGTGGGGAACAAATTGGCCTGGACCATGTGAGGGTAGACCTACATGGAAGGGAAGATTGATTGTGTTTGTGTTTGCTTCCTTCCTGCTCAGACCCTGCAGTGAGGCTGGTGCTGACAGATACTGAGGCTCAAGACCCATTTATCTACCAAGGGGACCAAGAAAATTCATGGTTCTACTTCTCCCTAAGCTTCTGAAATGCTTTTTTGCAGTTTTACTGAAATAATACAGGAAGAAAGTCACATCCTCAGTGTGTAGAATTTGAAGAATTTGTTCACACATAAACACCTGTGATGGCATCACCACAAGCAGGGGTAGACACAGCCAGCAACTCCAGAAATTCCATTTGTCCCTCTGGCTGTTTAGAGTGTGTGTGTGTGTGTGTGTGTGTGCACATGTTGCAAGAACACAACATGAGATCTACCCCACTAACAAAGCTGTAAATGCAAAAAAATCATGTTGTGAACTATGGGTTCTATGCTGAGCAGAACTCCGGAAGTTTCTCATCTCGTTGAAACCTTGTACCCATTGAACGGAACCTCCCATTTTCCACATCCCAGCCCCTCAAAACCATTATGGTCACCTCTGATTTTATACATTTGACTATGCATTTAGATTCCTCATGTAAGTGGGATTATGCAACATTTTTCCTTCTTTGATTGGCTTATTTAACTAGGCATAATGTCCTCCAGGTTCATCCATATTGTCAAAAATGGCAGAATTTCCCTTTTTCTTTTAGGGCTGAATAATATTCTAACCCATTCTAGGATATGGGTCATTTTCGTATCTTGGTTATTATCAGCAATGGTGCAATGCACATGAGAGTGCAGGGCTCCTTAAGATCCCAATTTCATTTCTTTTGTATAAATAACCAGAAGTGGGATTGCTAACATACTCAAGGTGGAAAATTGAATAATTTTCCTCTAAAATCAAGAACAAGACAAGGATGCCCAATCTTATCACTTCTATTCACCACAATGCTAGAAGTCCTAGCCAAGAGAAAGAAATAAAAGGAATCCAAATGAGAAAGGAAGAAGCAAAATAGTCTATATTTGCAGTTGATATGATTCCATATTTAGAAAACCCTAAAGATGCCACAAAAATCTATTGGACATAATAAATTCAGTGAAATTAGAGCATACAGAATCAACATACAAAAAACCAGTTGGATTTCTATACACAAGCAATGAATCACCTGAAAATGAAATTAAGAAAACAAGCTAATTTTCTATAACATCAAAAATAATAAAATATTTAGAAATAAACTTAACCAAGGAGGTAAGAGGCTTGTAAACTGAAAACTACAAAAAATTGATGAAAGAAATTAAAGGAGATATTAAAAAATGGAAAGATATCCCAACTTCATGGACTGGAAAATTTAATATTGTTAAAATGCCCATATTACCCGAAGCAATCTATAGATTCAGTGCTATCTCCATCAAAAGTCTCAATATCATTTTTTATAGAAATAGTAAAAACAATCTTAAAATTCAGGTGGAACCATGAGAGACCCTGAATAGCCAAATCAATGTTGAGAAAAATTAACATAGCTGGAGGCATCACACATCTGGATCTCAAAATATACTACAAAGCTATAGTTGTTAACACAGCATGGCACCGAACTAAAGACAGACATATGGACCAATGGCACAGAATAGAGAGACCACGGATAAGCCCACATGTATACAGCCAGCTGATCTTTGACAAAGGTACCAATGATACACAAAGGGGAAAGGACACTTTCTTCGATAAATGGTTTTGGGAAAACTAGATACTCACATTAAAAGAAAGTGAAGTTGAACTCTTATTTACACAAAAAGCACAGATAAAAAAAGTGAAAATAAATAACTGGGACTACATAAAACTCAAAAGCTTCTGCACAGCAAAGGAAACCATCAACAAAATGCTGAAGAATAGGAGAAAATATTTGCAAACCATATATCTGAGAAGGAAACAAATAAGGAACTCCTACAAGTCAATAACAATAATTAACTAACTAAATAACCTGATTTAAAGATGGGTAAACAACTTGGACAGACATTTCTCCAAAGAAGCAGACAAATGTATAACATGTCTATGAGAAGATGCTCAACACCACTAATCATCAGCGAAATGTAAATCAAAAGCACAGGGCAATGTCACCTCACACCTATTAGAATGACTACCTATAAAAGTGAAAAAGAAAAATATAAAGTGCGGGTGAGGATGTAGAGAGAAGGAGCCCTTGTGCACTGTTGATGGGAATGTTGATCGGTATAGACACTGTGAAAAACAGTGTGGGGGATCCCTCAGGAAACAGAGCTGCTAAAAGGTTGCTTGGTATCTCGGGAAGAGGGCATGAGCTCTGGGAGGCAGTTTTTACCATATTCTATAGCATCTTAGGATCCAATTTTCCTTTCCTGCAATACGGAAATGAAGATTGCCTCCTGGAGTCACTGTGAGGCTTCAGTGAGAGGGTGTGCATGAAAGCATGTGCTGCACAGTAAGCGATCATCAGAGATTAAATCCTTTCTTCCTTCTTTCTTTCATCAAGAGTCACTGTGCCACCCACCCATTAGCCCAAAAGCCAAATTGAAGACCCAACACTGGGAGCTCATCTGGGCGTGGGGCCGGGGAGTGTTGCGTGGGAGTGACCCCGTCCACGGATTAACTGATCGATCACATAAGGTGATAGTGTAGACTTCCTACAAATTACTGCAGTGCACAAACCAAGGGCAGCTAATTAATAACAAAAAGTTGCTTTGACGAGTTGCGAAGTGTTCCTCACCCAGGCTAAAGAAAAATGCTGTTCAGTCACTTAACATTTTAAATATGTCTTCTCCATGTCTTGCCAAACCTATTTTCATAACAAATAGAATCCATCTGTTTCCTTGCCATAGACTCTAACCTTCCAGGTTATTAGCCCTTTGCTGTCTGTGAATCTTATTTGGATTTGAATTCAATAAGCAAATAGGAAGGTGTGTGCAAGATTTGTTAGCTGCTGACTATGACATTGATGCTGTATGGTTTTCTTATTTTTTTTCTTTTTCATACTATGTATTGGACAGACTTTTGATCTAAGGGAAGCTATATTATGTTTCATTAGATGGAATGGTCTCTCAATACCTCGCTGGTAACACAGGTTCCCCAGGCATGAAAAACTCTTGAAGTATCTTCAAAGACAGAAAGAGAGTCCAAGGAGCTTTCAAGTGATGCTACATACACTTTGGTGCTTTCTGTCAAAATACGTAGGACTGCATACCTGGTTCCTGCAAGGGAAGAACCTCACGTGTCCTTCTGCTCCTCTCCTTCCCTGTACCTCAACCGGGCGATTGCCTCGGCAGCTCAGCTGTGTTATTGAGACATTTCAGCGTGAAATTTGTTTTTCCTCACTGAACTTTAAGCAGAATTTCAAGTGCCAAGTCTCCAAAGCCAAGTGGGGCTATTAAGAGATAATTACTAATTATGCTAATTTGAGAAGGAGCTGTCTCTTCCTTCCCCGGTCATTTTACGTGCAGCTCTCCTGAGAGAGATGTCCCCTCCAAGTGTTAATGGCCTTCCCTGCGAGGTGTGTTTCATGGAGGACAGCTTGTCCTGAGCCTCCATTCTAAGTCTGGGAAGGTTTCTAGGCCATCAGAAAGGACAGCAAGACTGGAGGTCTTCCAGGGCAAGTTCCTCATCATCAGAGACTGATACTAGTTATTAATTTATTCCATGACAACAATCTTTATTGTCCTTCATACTCACACCAGGAGAGTACATTTAATTTCTCACATATCTGTAGTTTTCCTCATCATCTCTGAATTTTAATGATAAATCTCAGAGCTCTCCACAGTATTCTGCGGCCATGAAATGGCACCATGAGCTTTGTGGGTCTTGGGTAATCATTCCCCTTTCTTCTAGAAAGTTACTATTTAGAAGAACAAAAATGATGACTTTCTGGGTTTGATATCGATCACGTAACACATTGTATCTGAGGTCGGTATGTGTGCGCCTGGCAGGGAAGTTGGATTTGTAAGAATGAGGTGAGATTTGGGACTTCAGCTTTGCTCCTTGTACTAGTTCTCAGCCTTTCAGACAAGCATGGAGAGGAGCAGGGCTTTTAACATGCTCCTGAAATGCTTCCAAGGATTGCATGGTGAGGCCATAGTGTCAACTCAACCAAACAGAGGGGCCTGAGCCCTGAAGGTCGTTGGTTCTGTGCAGCCTCTTTTGCTGTTTGGAGGTCAGCTCTTGAAAACTCTCAGTGTTCAGCCAGAAGCTGTGGGACACGTGGTCAACTGAGGCCTGGCCAGTCCAGGGCTCACTAGGCTGCTAAAACACTCCAGGGGCACCTTGACCTAACCTGATGCTGGCCAGCTCCCATCCTATGACTGTGAGCTGAGTCTGGTGGTCCCTGCTGTTCCTGCCCCTCTTGGACAGTCCTTTGTGAGGGGAGCTGGCTTTTCTATTTCAACATGAGAAGCAAGGATGAACTCGTTGTCCTCCGTTGGAAAGAGGGCAAGCTCAGGCCCACGGAGGAGGCAGGAGTGAGGCCCCGCCCCAATCCCCTGTGAGGGCTGATGCTCTGGCGTGGGTGGTGATGGGCTGCCGGGCGCCCGTGAGGACTGGGAGTGGGTGCGGGCTCCCTTAGTTTGCTCTTTGACAGAGAAGCCTTCTCACAGGGAATTCCTTCCCAGGACATTTTCCTGAATGTGACAAAGATGGGAATGACGACGACAAATTCGGAGATGTTTGGAGTGGGTTTACCAGCTGGGTGATCTCAGGGACTTACTTCCTCTCTCAGTAGCTCAGTTTGTATGGTCCACCTTGCATCTTGTACGGTAACCTCCAATAAAGGGGGCTGTGACCATTCCGAGGGCTCTTGAGCTGACGGGTAGCATCCCCTCCCCATGAAGACAGCGGGTGAAGTGCTCCCTCCCCGCCCACTTCACTGTGGATTTATATGAGGAGCTTCCTCCTTTACAGGGAGTAGAGAGAGAGAGTGTCGGCTCTGACATTTCTAAGTTATTCCAGATGGCAGTGGACTTCTTGTATTAAATTCCATGGCCCAGAATTTAATACATCTCTGAGTGTTCTTTCATGCCCACAAAAGGCATCCTGATAAGAAATTAAAGCTTAGACACCTTCTCTGGGAATTTTCTCCATTAACCATAAGACTGGTGCTTAGCTTAGGATTTCTGGAACTCCCAAACTGCTCATTGTATTTGTTGCTCAAAATTCACCCATTAAAAAAAATTTCCAAATTATGTATGCCTAAGATCCATTAAGACAATTCACAAAACAATAATGTTGAAAGCTGTATCTAACACAGATATTTCAAATTTGTGTCCCTACATTCCTCCAGGCCAAGTGACAGTGACTATTTTCTTATTTATAACTGAATCTTTGCACAGCTCCTGACACATGATAGATGCTCAAAACTGTTGCTTTTCCAGACAGAAACTTAACAGTTTCTCATCTTGTAAGAACATTAATGTTTTTGGAAAGAATGCACATAGCTCTTATGCAGGCAAAACTCACTTGTATTTGATGGGCCCTGTTTAATACAAAGGTAAGAGATTACTAGGTGTGTTCTGTTATTCACTGCTTTCTTTTCTTTTCTTTTTTCTTTTCCTTTGCATGTGCTTTGCATGAAGAAATAGGTATGGAAAACTCTTGATGGGGGCACACTGTATGGTCTCACATGCAGAGCTGGTGGGTGCATACAGGATGTGACTTGAGGGACAGAAGGAAGACTCCTTTTACCTTTCCCAGAAAGATCTCTCTCAGCCTCAGTCTTGATGACAAAACTACATCACTGTAAACGTTGGGCAAAAGCTGCTTTCCTACCAACTAGCAAACTCCTCAGTTGTGATGACATGTTTTTAATCATTCCTTTATACTTCACTGTGAAAGACTTGTCATTTCCAATGTCAACCAGGTGATACCAGATTTTAAACGCGACCAGTTGGAGAAAAAAGTCTAGCTGGAAGGAGACAGGTGAGCATCTGGGCCAGGAGAACTCAGAGCGAGGATGCTGGATACCTGGGAGGAGAACACACCTGAAGAGGCTGGAAGGTGGCACCAGATGGTGATGGAAACTGCAGAGTCAACCGTGGCTAATCCATTTCAGTAAAGCTTTCAGTTGAATGGCCTGGAGTCCCCAGTGAGTCAGTATCCTTGGCCAGCACTCACCTTAGGTGACAACTGTGCTAGCTATGTGAAGAAGTGAGAAGGAAAATCAGACCTGCCTGTGTTGTTCTAGGACTTTGCAATTTGATGAGCAGGTAGCAGGACACTGAATTTGGTGAAGGAACAGGGTGCTGGACAGGATAAATACAAACACAGAGTTGTTCTCAAGTTTCTTGTGGGTTTTAAGGGGCATTTTTAAGGTCCCAAATCCCCTTTTGTTTGGCCAAGAAGAAATATGAATTACGCATTTCAGGTGAGGCACTGTGTGAAGAGATTGTAGGTCAACCTAAGTGTCTCATGTGCAGGAGTACGTGGGCCAGGATTCGATCTGTGTGTGCTGACTAGACACCTGCTGTAGGGGGAACTCCAGATCTCCCAGGACATGAGAGACAAGTCACGTTCTTTGTCATTTTAAAGCTAGCTGTCAATATAGTTTATTTCCTTGCTTCCATAAGGAAGTGGAGAAAGCCAAGCTCCTGGCATGGACGGGTTTTACTGTAAAAGATAACTACCACACATGTTTGATCAGGGTCCAGTGCTTGGTCGACCAATGGATTATAAAATGTGTTCCTTAGAGTTCTAAGGGTTTGCAAAATTGGTTCTTTGTTTTGCACAAGAAGACTTCATGTGATTTCAATTTAAAAACCTCCCATTGTTTTAAAAAAATTGACCAGAATTGGTGGGACGATGTTTAAGCAGCTTCTATATAAGATTGGAGGCCAGGATTGGAAAGCATAAGAGGTCAGTGTCTCAGGTCAGTGTTGCTCTGGGAAAAGGGAGTGGTTGGTTTGTGACTGACACGGTGAAGCATGTCAACACAGCATCTCAGTGTAGAAGCTGGCATGCTGAGGCACACTTTTTTAAGGCTAATTGTTATCTCTGTTTCATTTATTAAAGACCAAAGCTAAAATAATTCACCTAATAAGCATTTCTGATCTGTGCGGAGGCTTCAGTCCACTGGCTGATGCTAGCTTACTGGCTTGCATTTGGGCTCTGTCAACACCCATTTAATGCCTTTCAGAATCTGTGCATGCATTCAGAATGTAAAACTGATATCCTCAAAATTAAGGCTTAAATAGTAAAATCTAGGTCTTGGTCCTAAACTACTTCTTATATTTTATATTTAAATAACTTGAGTTGGTTTTTATTCTTTTGGGGCCATATCTTCCTGCCATAGGAAGATTTATACCTGCCTTATGATGCTGGCATAACCATCTCAGCCTTAATAGTATAAAGTGACTCCATGGAGATCGTGAGCTCTTTCTGCACATTTTAGGGCTGGCTTTACCTGGACAGTCCACCAAAACCAGCTACTTAAAAACCAGATGCTTTATTGAAAGCTTAATGAGGTTCATTTTAACCATAATATCTAATTAGTCATATTTCCCTGAGTCAGATAACCTAATTATTTTCTTCCTGTAGTTTGACATCCTGCTTTGATTGCTTTTATTGAAAAACAGTAAATCTATAACTCTTTGTTTTCCTCTTTGCCTTGGCTACCAGGAAGCTCAGCACCTTATCTAATGCTCAGTAGTCATATTATGCCCCCAAGATTTTTCCATTCAGTCTGGAAGTTTATTTTCACTTGCAAAGGGTTCATTGTATCTCTGTACTTTATGGTAACCATATAATATTCTTTTTGAAAGCAAGTAGGATTTAAGGGTAAAATAAAAGCACTAAATGCATTTTAGGCTATCTTTTACTATATGAATAATAGATTTTTATTAACTGAGAAACTTTCAGGGTTAGTTCACATTAAGTGTAATGATGTAATTCTTTTAAGTTGTAGATGAAAACTGACCCCAGAGATGTAGGAAATGTAAGAATGTGTAAGTGTTGTGGGGCAGAGTGGTCTCCCACAGCATGAGGAACGGGAGTAAAGCTGCTAAGAAGCGGCACTTGCTCAGTATGGATGCATCTACTTGGAAGGTTACCAGGAAGATTAAGGTATCCACTGCTTTTCCTTAAATGAGCTTAAATTGAACATTATCCATTTGAACCTCCCATTGCTTTGATGAAAATGATTCCAAAAGTATAAAATCATCGAGAAACTTTATAAGGAGTAGAATTATCATCTCTGAAGGCAAAATGAAGGTGGGAGGAGATTAATGAACAAACGTGTTTTCAAACTTAAGATTTTCCCCTCTTCAGTATAGAGGGACTTCAGCAGACTGGCCGACTGAACAGTATAGTAACTGACTCATTATTATGCAACTTGGGTAAAGAATTAAATTCACTTAAAGAAAAGGCAACAAAGAGAAGGAAATGAGCCAGAATATTGCAAGAGGTGAAAGTTTACTATGTGTTTTAAGACCAAACAAATGTTAATGTTGATATAAAATAATTCAGGAAGACTAAGCATTACAAATAAACTTTGAAAACAAAAGCTTATGATCAAAATTTGCCTATGCATTCTTTAATCTGGGAAAGACTATATTTACACTAAGTGACCTGGGTCTGCTGATTGCACACTTGTAATACGGAGTGCAAAGACACACAATTGCACACATGAGTACACACTTTAAGGCATTCAGATTAGGAACAACTTTTATTGTAAATCAACTGGGAGTTGGAAGACGTTTTTACAAATGAAGAGTTTTATGCGTTAGTATTATGCCAGCAGGGAAGTTCACAAGAGCCCGTTTAAGCCGTATGCTGACTGCATGTGTAACCTGGGTCCCACTTATATTGAGATGCTGCCTCCCTGTCCGACCGGGGCTCTGGGTCCCAGGCTCCAGAACCTTCTGTGGTTTGCAATCTGTGCTTTCTCAGCCCCCAGCTCTTCCCTGACCCGCTCTGGGTTTGCAGCTGCCCTCCATCCATGTAACTGATGGGGAGCGGTCTGAAGAAATGTGCTCAACCCACTCTGTCCTCTACAGGCCGGGTAGGAGGGAGCCTCCTGTTATGTCTGGAGATACCGGGCCGAGATTCACTGGCCCACTATGAATAAAATGTCACCAAGAAGTGGTGATTTGCTTGCAAAGGAATTGAAAAGAACCCAGAACCCTACCTGTGTGTGTTTATGTAAAATGATTTTATAAGTAAGATTTTGAGCAGATAGGACCAGCAATCTCAACAGATTTGCGTGTGGTGGAGTTGCACACGTTTGCCTTGGTGCTGCAGCTCCTGGTGAGACGGCAGGAGCGTGGTGTGCTTTCCTATGAGGGTCTCAGTTATTAGCTGTTTGGTTTTGAAGTGGACACGTCCAGTATCAGTCTTCATGTGGTGAGTTCAGATTCTTATTTCACTATTCCTTACACAAATATGTTTCTGTAATCTGCTTTTCATTCATTTACCCAGTGAATTTAAAACAGAACCTATATGTTTACCTATGGCTTCAATTTGATTTTAACTTTGCATCACCAGCCTCGCATCTGAGCCAGTTTAATCTAGGAAACCAGAACAGCAAACGTACCCTTTATGCATGAAAGTGGATGAAAGACATCCTGTACACAAACACGCAGAGATGCACACACAAGGTAGTGCAGAATGTTTCTATTTTAAATCCAGATGCACAATAACCAAAAAAGTGTATTTAGATCTATGAGTACATTTTATAATACTCAAGTTTATTTACAGAATTTTAGTGAATGAATATTCTTTCACTGCAAAATACTAACTAACTTGAATGTCACAACACACAATGTGCTCATCTAGACTCATCTTGTGTATGTGGGTGTTGTTGTGCATGTGGGTGTTGTTGTGCATGTGGGTGTTGTGTATGTGTAGCACACCGGCTGCCTTTACTTCTATTTATTTTTTCAGAAATAGAATGTAAATTGTCCTCCCCTCTAATTTTAATTCAATGCATTCATTAAATATTTTTGCATTGTACAATTAATATTTTTTTGGAATTCAATATACCAGTTATATAGACAGCTGAAAAATGAAAGGTGTTGAATGAGTTTGTTCAATCACTAAGGTTTCCTTAACCTCCAAGTCAGAAAACTGTTACTCATGTTACTTAGTAAATGAGTATATTTAGGTATTTGCATATATGTGAATTTACATATATACAAATACAGCTACACACATACATTAAGACACTACGAGCTGGTTTCATGCTTTCCAGTATGTCCTGAAGATGGAAGGTACAGCCCTCTCTATGGAGCTGTGGGTGTCAGCTCCGTGTCTTCTTCACGGGGCACTGGTAACATGACTGTTGAGATGTTTTGACAGGAGTCTCCCAGGTGGCAGTGAGCTCACACTGCCCGGAGGATGGCTGCCCTTGTGTCTTATGCATCCTCACCTCAAGAGTCCCCTCGTAGGGGACAGTACCCCCCACGATGGCCTCACGCTACCTATGTGTCCAATTCACATTGCTGATGTTTCCTTCTCACCTTGGACACCAAAGTTTCTGGATTCGAACGGAGGCTCTTTCACCATCTGGCTTTCTGAAGTAGCCACTTCTGTTTTTGGGTCCTACCTCCTCACCCTTAAAAGGAAGATGATGTTGAGTCAATCATCTCCTAGGATCCTTCGCCTCCCAGTAGGAAAGATACTCGGCTCATTATATCAAGTTGGAGCAAGAGCAGTCAGGGGAGGTGGAAACATGTTCCCCATCTCACCCTTAGGCTGTGGGCAGGGGCCCCCCTTGGAATCCTGGTGGTCACATCGTCTCTTACTAGGACAGGAGGAAACAGAGGAGGAGGACAATACTTTCATGGAGGCTCACACCAGCCCATCAGACAGCAGCACCCCTGACAGGATCAAGAAAAATACGCTGCATATTTAATCAAATATGATTTTAGTCTAATTCTACAAGTATTTCTCATCCACTAGTGACATGATGGTTTATATACCACAGGTACTGTGGTGATGAATGGAGCTGATGAGTTTCTGGGCCCTCATTGAGGTAGGGATGATGTTTCTTAGATGAGGGAGCTGATAACTTAATGGTGTCCTTTAGCTTCCAGGAAATGTCTCTGCAGGGGGACAGAATTGTGCCTTTCTGTTTGCTATGGGCTGAGTTGTGTTCCCTAAACTCAGATATTGAAGTCCCAACCCTCAGGACTTCAAAAGGGGACTATATTTGGAGGTGGGGTCTCTAAAGAGGTGGTTACAGTACCACAAGGTCATGGGATGGGCCTTCGTCCCGTCTGACTGATTGGAGTCCTTATAAGAGGAGATCAGGACACAGACACACACAGAGGGATGTCCAGGTGTGGATATAGGAAGAGACAGCATCTACATGCCCAGGAGACCAGCCCTGCTCACACCTGGATCTTGAACTTCCAGCCTCCAGGACTGGGAGAAATGAATGTCTGTTGTTTAAGCCATCCAGGCTGTTACTTTGTGGGGGCAGCCCCAGTGCACTAATACACTGCCCAGAGTTTTTGTATAGCTAATTTAGACTAATGAATACAAAAAGCTCCTCCTGTTCTAAATTTTATCTTAAAACTTCATTTATAAGTCTTTAAATATGACAGACATTTGGCTATTCACTGTCTGAATATATATATATATATAGACACACACCCATACATATGAAATACATGAAATCTTATAACTCAGTACTATTATGCAATCTGATATTTCAAATTCTCTTCCTATTTTATAGGTAAGGAAATGGTGCAGCAGAGAGGAATTTCTGAAATAGAACAGTCTAAGTGCTCAATAAATATTAGTCATTAATTTTTAGTTCTTATTGCCTGTGGGCCAAATAGGCAGCCGGCTGAACAGTCCCCCTCATTGCTGACTTACACTTGACTGAGCAGGGATCTTGTTGAAAACACTGACGCAAAGTCTCAACTAAATGAATCTTTCAGGATTTGTCCCCCTTGTGTTTTGCTAACCTTTCGGGTTAGGCTAACATTCTGCAAAACAGACACGTCCAGTCCCCGAATGTCTACTCACGCACTTGCGCCTGCGATGTGAGTCAACTCAACATGCCCGTTTGGGACCAGAGTGCCCAGTGATGTCACTGGGGCAGTGCCACACAATGCCTCCATTTATTTTTTCTCCATCAAGTGTCGGGGCTTGTTTTTGATGTGAACCCAGACTAGAAAGTCATTCCTTCTTGCAAACTACAGCAGGATAAATCACGTAGCGTTGCTTCCAGGTCATATAGGACACATCCACGGGCCAGGGGAGGATAAACGGCATTGCCAGGGCAACACCAAGAGAGAATGCTGGAGAACAGAAACTTGCTCAAGATACAGTAGATAATGTCTCTAGATTCATACATGAAATAAGAATATTTCCACATACAGGGGTGGTTTTGATATTAGTAGTAAGAACCCCAACATGAGGAAATAGCATTTTGGATGAGAAAAACCTGGGTCAAGTCCATCTTTTGAGAGCCCTTGAAGGGTCAGCTCAGCCTGAACACTGGAAGAGCCCTGATGAAGCCAGAGGGAAGGCAGCTGCCTGACCCACACAGAATTAAGGATAAACAGTTCCCTGGTGCAGCAGGATGGATGCTACTGTCAGACTTCTGTTGCACAGAACTATAATTTGTTATGCTAAATATATACCAATGGTATGTAGCCTTCAATCCATTGTGTAGTTTCAATTTTATCAACTCACTCTTTTGTTATTTCCCTAATGTCAAGTTTGGAAACTTTCCTGAGTATCATTACAGATAAATATCCAGACTGAGAACTGCAGCCAGGATCGCTGTTGCCAACGTGAGCAGACCAAGCAAGTCGGTGGTGGCCCTGGAGACTTTATATCCCAGGGCTGCACTGGGGGCAGGTCTGCTCATGTCTCTGCTTAATTAATGGGTGTGAGAGAGAGAGACAGAGACAGAGAGAATTCCACAGTCATCTAATAGGTACGAGGTAAGAAAGATCAAGTATGCTGTCCACATAGAAACAAGGGACACACACATCAAAGTCTCATCTTTTCCATGGTGTATGCTGCGTGTGCCGTGTCGAGGGCACGTGGCTGTGGGAGCACCTTCCACGACTGGTCAGGGAGCCCTGCATCCTACTCTGTGTGACCTCCAGGCAGAGATGCCGCCCTTGGTCACAAAGAGGGTTTAGCTACATCCCGGGTCAGGTGCCGTGTTTACCTGCTTTCTCTGGCTTGGCGCTAGGCTTCCGTGTTACACAGACACGCACATGCTCTCCCTCAGTGCTGAGGGGAGAGCTGAATTCTTGGGAACCAAGAAGCAAGATGGTGGCTGAGTTCTTGGGCGGGGCCTGGGCCTTCTTAGAAAGAAGAGTCTGGAATCAAGTACAGGTGTGGGAGATTCAAGGACAGGTGTGCGTACACAGGGCAGGAGGTGCGTGACCTTCTCGCCTGAGCCGCAGGCACAGGAGGGAGAGGCTGAGAGCTGTTGGGGCCAGAGACAGGGCGCTGGGCTCCAGAGGCCTGCTCCCTGGGCAGCACCTGTGGGGTCTGTTTGGATCTGAGAAATTCATTGCATCCCATCCTTGCAGACACCCATGAGTGTGCCAGTCACCAGCATAGCTGGCTTGACAAACAGCAGCGTGCTTTCTGAGCTTTCTGAGGGGATCTGAAAACTATCTGTTCAGCATGAACTACAGAGGAGCCGCAGCCAGGCTGAGCTGTGCTCTCTGACTCTTCTGGAGCGTTTTCAGAGCGTTGTCTCTGCTTCATCCCTGCCATTTAGCACAGCGGCTGACATAATGGTGCTCCACAAATGTTTGCTGAACGAGTACATTCTAATTTACATAGCAACAACTTAAAAATAAATTAGACAGTCTCCTTTCTAAATCTGCAATCTAAATCTGATCCTTAATTCTACAACAACCACTTACTGACGGTGTACACTGAGGCAGCCACCATGCTAAGTTCTGGGAGCATGGAAGCTGCAACTTGGCCCACCCTTCAGAAGTCACTGTGCATGCAGGGCAATGCCTGTCGTCCAAACCTGCAGCTAATTCTACAAAACAAGGGGGTGAAAAAGCACCTGCTACCCTACTGCCATCATCTCGAAGGTGGCTTAGGAGTATCACCCTATACACCGTCTCTCGCTGTTTGTTCCCTTATGGAAACTGCTCTTCTGATCTACAAAGTCTCCTTAGAAAATGTTCCGTTCTACTATATTGTTCTGATTATTTCTTTAAGCAATTCTTATTTCAAAACAAAATCAATTCTCTCAGTGGTTTTTAATTGAGTAGCTATTATGTTTTGACGTTGTGGAAGGAATAAAAATGTTCAAATCTAGAGGAATTTATATTTTTAATGATTTAGCTTTTATACAGGAGTTTCATAGGAAATAATAAAAGAAATACAATAGAAATAAATTTTGTAAAAACTATAATATTTTGTGTTAAAAAATATATATCCCTAGATCTTAATGCTGTGTTGGGTCAGATAGTTTATTCTGGTTCCCTGTTTGATTTTATGTTTGTACCATCCCCATGTACAATATGAGCTCAGACAGAAGGACATGTCAACTTATTTTTCTTGTCTTTCAGTTCCCAGCTCCTTGCTTAGCCCATAGTGGGCACCTGAGGGGATATATCTGCAAATGAATAAATGTACTTACACATATCAAACACAGCCCTTGCCTGTATGTAATGTTTAAGGAAAATTACAAACAGCAGAATTGGATAGCATGTCGCATACTTTCAAATCTGGGGCCCTTTCTGTGTTAGAAGATGCAGAAAATAAAATGTAGGAACCTGAACTCTAATCAGAGCAAAGGAAGAAAGAGACAAGTTATTCGCCGTCCTTCTCCAGGTCTCTGTCTCTCTGTGTCTGTCTGTCTGTCTCTCTCCCTCACCCTCTATTAACACCCCTTCCTACCCCTGTGGTTTCTGCTTCTCTCTTGTTTTATGATATAAAAGGATGATTATTTTTTATTAGTGGCAAAGACAAAAAGATTTATTTCACTTCTTTGTGCAAAATATGCACAAAAGGATATAATAAAAAGTGTCTTGGAATTTTGCAATGAAACACTGCATATTTTCCTGAATGCTACAAACAGGATCATAAATCAAGATCATTTTTTCACTTTTTCAAGGAGTCTGTGCTCTCAGAAGTTGATTCAATATTTTTTTCTACATGTAACTTTTTAAGTGTTCATTTAACAATGTGTATATATTAGACCTGCTGTTCCAGAGTTAGAGACTCTTAATATTTCAGTATTCATTATTTTGATAAATGCTTCTAGTATTTCAGATCTTGAGTTTGTCATCTCTATATATTATATGTGTATATTAGGAATCTACAGAAAACTTACAAATGCCATTTTTTAATGACTTGAATTCTATTCATCATCTACAAAAGCCCAAATTACAATGGAACTTCCCTAATAAAACACTGGTTTAAAAAACTCAGGTGAGAACCTAAAATCATGTGAACTCTCAAATTTGTTAGATTTAATAAAATGAATAACCTTACCATCCTAAATGCTTAATAAGTAAATATTTCCCTGAATTTCCATCGGAACCGACTAGATGCCTGTCGGCAGGGCCCCATCATGGGAGGTGTGCTCGTCGGAGCCGCTTCAAAGCCCCCTTCAGGGGGCACTGTGCTCGCTCGTAGTCCACACCTTTCAAGGGCTGTCAAAGTTAGTGTAATTTCCCATTCTACTCTGTTGCAGATTTTTAAAAGCTTCTGTTTATCTTAATATTTTTCCTAGAGATGTAGCAATGATTTTCTTCTTGAAAAATGTATTTCTTCTTTAGAAAGGAAATTAGTGGCATGAACTCATTTAAATTTAAAAAATTTCTCCTTGAACCATATGTTCTGAATTAAAAAGTCACTTTCTGTTCGAATCTGTTCGAATCTGGATAGTCCTTTAAAAACTTTCATCTACAGTATTAGTATTTAGAGTCAAAATGGAAACACAGTATCTTAATGTCTATGGTTACATTTGGCCTTCCAGCTTTTTATCCACCTAAGGAAGAGTAAAGGGCATTATTTTAAAATATTCTCTTGCTCAACATCCAAATTTATAAAACAGTCCCTTTTTAAAATGTGCGTGTCAGATAATGTCTGAACTTGTGCACATTTTATGTTCTGGCACTCAGGCCTGCACACAGTCTAATAAAAAGAGAGCATATGTTTCCTTTAAGGACACATCTATTTTCAAAGCCATAAGCCAAATGAGAGTAGAGCATCTGTTATAGACAGGCTTGAGTGAACCCAGCCAGACTTGGGGAGCAGAGGAGGTCAAAATCTATTTTGCTGGCATTTCTGTCATGTTTATTAAATTGCACTTTTCCAAAAGCAATTAAACTTTTAGGAAATATTGCAGCAATTTGAATGAGGGGAAATCTGCGTACTTCCAATGGACTCAGACTGATAAAAGCTGTATTTAATCAGTTATTGGTGTCCTAGGTACATGCTTGCAGCTAGTTTGTTTCAACTCCCAAGTGCTGCTTCTTAGAAACAGTAGCATTGCCACTTTCTACCTGTTTTAAACCACAGAAGGGATTTGCCTTGGGTTAGCACTTCAACTAGTGACAAGTTCTCTGAACTGGGTTCCCCTCGTCTTATTTAAATACCACATTTGGGAAGACATATTTGAGAAATCATGTTAAGACTTTACAAACGATGAAGCAGATCCTATATCTCTCGGCTGTAGGAAACAAGAATTAGAGATTTCATCTGAAATAAATGGGGCAGCAAAGATTAATTAAATGTATAACATTCTCCAAAGCACATCCTGGTGTCAAGGCACTAAAAGGAACACTTTGCGTTACGTGCAAATCACCTGCAAGTATTGAGCTCTCATTTGGGTGTAAGATTCACTTCTGGATAGTAGAGACTCCAGAAAAGAGGGTTTACTAGCATATTCTGAGCGACATTCATTTTACTTATTATCCAAACTGTGAGGCAACAGCAACTGATAGAAACCTTCATTGCCTTTGCAAGTAAGTTCTCTCTGGGCACAGTTCTAAAGAGCTCAGCGGAGTTAATGTAACCGGCTGTAACTCACATGAACACGTGCTCACACTAGAAGTGACGGCCGCCCTACTGCACTTTGTCTCACTGCTGGACTTCTTTGCCTAGTCCCTGGGAGATTTTGAACGTACTAGCAGTGGGACCAGATCTGGACCTTTCTGGGTTGAGACCAGCTTCTGGAATATTCATGTTGGAACTGAATTAGCAGGTGAATACATGCACACCCACATATACATACGCGACTTCTCTGCCCTCTCTGCATCAAAGCAGCTTGGGGAAGCCACCTTCAGTGCTGTCATTTTAAGTGGACACAGCTAAAAAAAAACCTCTTAAGATTTTCATCTTTTAGGAATTCAAAAGAAATTATCTTAAAATCTAAAAAACACCTGAGCACTTATATTATATAGCTCTTCCATCTTACACATAAATACTGCTTTTCTTTGTTTCTATAAATGCCCCATTTGCTGGACACTATTTCTTAATCAAGAATAAAATCTCCTCTTTTATTTTAACATAAGAGAAACATAAAATTTATATTACCTATGTGCTATTTTTTGAGATTTAAAAATTTTAACATTAACTATTGGTAATTTTTATTATTTAAAACAGATGGTAGTAAATTCATATATATGTATACATAGATGTATGTGTTGGTGTTTGTATATTTATAAAACAAAGAGGACATTTACAGCCACTTTCTCCCCAGAAACCAGATATTAATTATATTTATTTTCTATCAATAAAGTAATAAAACAAGATTATTTTGCTGCCCTTCATACTCAATACCTGTAACTAGAACAAAAGACGACTAAATATCCATAGCATATAGAGGAGACCCAAGCAGTCAAATTAACTCTTTACTTTCAAATATTTCAGAAAAAATCCTCTGTCTTTGCGAGTGGCCAAGTTTATTTTTTTGGGGAAACTATAGATCTCTTAAAAAGCAAACATACCCAATTTTAGGTTGTAATTCTTTGAAATGCTTCCTGGAAATTGGACTCCCCGTACATTTGCAGGTGGAGATCGAGGGCTCTAGGGGCTGCACTTCCTATCATGTTGCTTAAACAGAATCAATCAAGAAAACAGATGCAATACCCTGTCCCCGTTCCTTTTAAATAAGATAAACAAGTAAATAAAAGTTTAATCACCCAGGGGAGATGTTTTGGAATCGAGGGCGTCACCTATTCAGGTATAAGAGTCTATGTTTTAAAATTTCTAAATGTTCCCTCCCTTTTTGTTCTCTAAAGTCTTCCCGGAACCGATCAGATTTACAAGTGGCTCAGGAACTGAATAGATGTTTTCCCCTTTTTTTGAAAGCAGTGTCCCTTGATTTGATAGTGATACATTCCCAAGTGAATTATGACATATTAACAGCTAGGAGCAAACAATTGTCTTTGCACAATCAAGTATTTAATGGCACACACGTCTGTATTTCAGTGGAAGAAAAACACTTAATTGAAAAGTAGGGGTTAATTTAGGTTCACTCTATTTACAGACACCTAACGTATGAATCAAGGTCCTTCGGCTCTTCAGCCAGTGCATCGCTATATTGCTTTTTCTTATAGTAAGTAACCACCACATGGTTAGTGCTAACACTGAATAGTTAGAATATTTTCATATTTCGCTTGGCATTCACCTATTTTTTTCAGTTTTGAAATGGTTATAATAAGTGCTTTTAAAATCTTGCTGACCACGTGAAGATTCAGCCTTATAGAAATCTTGTTTGTTAGTAATTAAGAGCCCAGTCCCCCACTGCAGCATCTATTTAGAAAAAATATTTTTAAATGATGAAGAGCAGAATGGTATAATTACTTTTGGTTTTATGAGCTGTTCAAACTGTTTGTATTAAAAAAACATTCATTTTCAAGCATTTTAGGAAAAGAAATAGGCAGATATAAAAATGCTCAAATGTTTCAACTGTCTTTACTGTGTGTGTATATACACACATACCCACACAACAAATACACATATTGCTATTAGTATATATACACATATTTATATTTTTAAACTGAACATTGGATGCTTTCAGAACATGTTTTCTTTTCATGCCTAAAAAAGAAAACTACAATTTTCTACTCCGCATTTCCTTATATTATGCTCTTTTGGGACAGCACTCTGCAAATAAGCAAATCACCCCTATTTAGGTATGGATACACGAACCTCCTATTTTTATTCTAAATTCGAATTCACTCATCATAGCTAGTGTCCTCAAAGCATCCTCAAATTATTGCTGTTACACGGTCACTAGAAACCAGAGGTACGAATACAAATTTTAAAAAAGAGAAAGGAAAAAAGCCCTACACAATGAGATGACAGTGAAAGGTTTAATCAGTTTAATGTCATCCCTAAATCCAGCCCTTCCTCGCGAGCCGTCAGAGTGCGAGGTGAAGGGCAGCACCGAGGGGCGCAGCTGTGGGGCGGAGCGGCGTGTCCCCCACCGGCCAGGACGGCGCACAGCCAGGTGTCACCCGGGTGTGGAGGGGGTGAGGAGCCGCACGGCCGCTGCTTCCTCCTCAGCACAGTCTAAAATTCATTCACGTCTCACGGAATTTCATTTCAGAACGAGCCTGGCCTCTCATCCTTCTGCTCTACTTATTCTGCTCCTTTGCCAACTTTTCATGTGAATTTCACAGTGTTTGGTAGCCGGACATGCTCCTTATCTTCCTTGTGTGTCCAAAATTCATCATCAGTTTTCTAGCACTGTGTGATCGGTCACCCTGCAGCAATATCTAAATTATAAGTGTTAACTTCTTTTGCTGTCAAATGCCTCAGAAAATAAAAATAAAATAAAGGTCATGTACTGATGACTGAATGCAATTCAACTGACTTAACAAAAGCTGTTTATAAAGCATCTCAAGTAGTTCTCCAAAGTTCCTTCCCTTCCTCCATTTAACAGCTGATGGAAAACCCTACCCCGATTAACCGCATGGAACTGCTGAGTTTGTATTGGTTTCCTATCCATCTCCAAATACGTCTATGTTCAAAGAGCAATTAAAAAATTTTTCCAGAAACTTCATTTTACACATTATATATACGAATGGGTCAAATACTGAAAATACTTTACAAAATGCTAGTATATTGTATACATTCCATGCTAATACATAGCTTCTTTTAGGAAAACTACTCTCACAAAAGAAAGAACAACACATATAAAAAACAGAATATGTATACTATTTTAATAGTTAAAAATACACCTGTGAAATTCCTTAGACATATTACCCTGAAGGTATCCAGCGTCTCCGAGACTGACAAGATATGAAGCGATCTGTCTTTAAACACAAGCTGTTAGGCTCCTGTGATGCATGCTGCCCCTTATTCTACCTGGTGGAGCTGATACTAATTTTAAATACCTTAAACCTTTACCTTTAATATTTTGGGTTAAAATAGATACCTTTTATAATATTGACACACTCAGTTCTTTTCTAACACAGGCATACATTAATACAACCACAGAATATAGATTTGATTGTTTAATCACCTTGCATCATTCCACCCAAAACTATAAAATAAAGTGCATCTCTTAGAATTGGTGAGCGATAAGCTGAGTGGGTATTTAATGAGGGCAGGTAGCAGATACATCTCCACAAACTACAAGTGCCCCCAGGACTTTCTGAAAGTCTTTGAACAAAACCGAAGCAGAATCAACCTACGTGTCTCTCACGTGCCACAGAGGATGTGAACATTCCTCCATCACATGTACAAAAACTAGATGGTTTCCTTGTCCTTTGCACAGTTTTTTAACTGCCCATTTTTCTCCCTTACAAATGTCACATTTTGACATTTTTCATCTGTACCTAAAGTATAAATTATTCATAAATAATTTCTAAGAGAAATTTAGTCCTAACTAAAAATGCCACACAGAGCAAATGTACAAAAGTACAGTGTGGGGTCCTGATAAAATAACAGAAAGGGTCTGCAGGGCTGGGAGGTTACTCTGAGCATCTTCTCTAAAGTTTATCTGAGAGGGAAAGGCAGGTCCTGGGTAGTTAATACCTGAAAGTCATATTCTGTGGGTATGTTATTTTTATTTTTGTTTTTTTGGATTCTTAAAGATATGTAACTCCCATGTGTTATGGAGATTAAAAATACCTAGTACAGGAAAATATTTCATTTCTGAGGTTCTGCATCATATTTAATAATAATAAAAGTATTGTATAAATTTCACACTAAAGCTGTAGCTACTGAGTTTTATTTCAGAGCCCATAGATTATTTTGATAATAAAAAGTGTAATAAAAAAAATCAGACCAAAGCCACTCTTGGAGTATATATTTAGAAATCCAGTAGCATCTCACAGCACTGGGAACTAAAAGTTACGATGCATCTTCAAAGATGACTCCTGCTCATGTGAATGGGTGGAAAAACCCATATCATTGGCAAAAAAGGTTAACCTTCATTCTAATGTATTTATTCACATATGAGAAGAGCCCTGACTTGGTGCTCAGAAACAGAGGCTTCAGTTAGTACTCGGTAGGGCCTTACTTAAGGTTCCTTAACAACCATCAATACCCATGTGGATTTTAAATTGCGGCGAATATAAAGTTTTTAATGCTAGACAAGCTTAAAAGCTGAGGCTTCTCTATTCAGTTACTGCTGTTAAGAGTCTAGTATGAATATTAGGACATAATTGAAGTTTACCATTTTTCTTAGTAGAAGAGAAAAACAAGCATTTGTAATAACTAGGAATTTACAAAAACTTGTTTGTTTCCAGAAAATGCAAATAATGATTTATCATGTTCCATAATTGTTGTTTTCTTTTACTTTGATCACCTACATTTACATTATTAACTTTTCCCTGAAAAGTGAATATTTAGCAGCTTGATCTGACTCTTAGCTGCCGGCAGATGCCACAGGAAATTTCACCCCCACACGGAAGTCTACACATAATAGGAATTAACATACACAACCTGATTACTCTTTCCCACTTCACTTTTTGACTATGAAAATGAAGAGACTTGGTATGTTTAAAATAATTAAAGCATAGAAATATTTCATATAAATTTTATTTTTAATTGTTAGGGTTAAGTTTATAGCAAATGGAATCTTCCTTCTGATTTCTTGTTTTTCTTCCCAAAACTGAATGCGTTTTAAGATAGCATGACTGACCTTTAAAAGTATGAAAAATGAATTTGAGAAAGGCACCAATGTCCATCGGCTTATATTTTATTTCTATAGATTGCTTTATTGTGAAATATTATTCCATACTCAATATTCTAAATATTTAAATAGTCTAAACAAATTTGTTTGGAGACATGAACACTTGTAGTATACAAGGTGCTTTCTTTTTTCTCTTTAATAAGTTACGCTCATATTAAATTCTGTGATCTTTTTCAATATCGCTGCCACTTTTTGTTAGCATTAACAGATCTGTTTCAAAGTGAAATTTCCAGATAATAGAGTGAACAGCCCACACTTGGAGCAGCTCTGAGAGTTAAACTAGAATCACAAAATTACCCCATTCTGAAGGCTCTGAAATCTTTCAAGGAAGTTGTCAGGCCACCTTTGGTCCCTACGGTCCTGACCTGCCATCATAATGAATCTGTTTCATATTGGCATTTGTGTCTTCACACTGGTAATTTCTATTACTGGAAGGAGTCACAAAGGACTTCGGCCGTGTGTGAGGGCAGCTGGGAAAAGATGTGGCAGAAACTTGTCTCAGGCCAGTGTAAGAATGAAGATCCCTGGGAGGGTGGACAACCTCAACTCTATTGACAGGGTGTCCTGTGTCAGAAAAACTGGAAAATCTGACACATTTCAGTCCTGCTGCCAACTGTTCATAGAGCTCTGTATTCACTTTTTAAAATCAACACATTTCAAATAAGGGTGAGAGCTGAACTTTGTCCTGCAGACTCATCTTAGGAGCTGCTGGTAAGTTCCTCCGTGGGAAAGAGCAGGCCTGCTGGGAGGGTCTTTCCTTCCTCCGGTGGACTCTGCGCAGGTGAGGTGGCATTTTTGGACCCTGCCTCTCCCCTTGGGGCAGGGGCTGGTTTTACACCAGCCCCTCTGGGGAAGCCCTGGGCTGGTGATGGAACAGGCTGACTTTGGGGTGTCTGCTCCCCAGAATCTCAGTAACAAGGCACAGACATGACAGTGTGTCAGCAGCAACCTGTCAGCCAGCTTGCTTTTTCTCCTTTGCTGGTGTGCAAAGGTTTTTTGCCACTAACAAGCTAAAATGCCTATTTCTCTTTTCACGTATTAATTTCTGCTTATTACCCCAGGACAAGCCTGCGCTCTCTGGAGGCAAAACAACAGACACCACACTAAATACAAACTGTCTGGCAATTTGGGGAGGTGAGTGCCCGCTTCTTTCTCCAAGGCGATTTGGATGGGAAAGCTGGCACGAGGTCTTGCCCCTGGTTTATAGGGATGCTGTCTGGCTTAAATGAATGTTTCCTTTGGCACCGTGTGCTAATGTCTCCTCTGTGAGAGTCAGAGGCAGGGCAGGCGCCGTGGAGTGAGTCCTGGAGGGAGCTGTCCTCCAGGCAAAAGGACGACGGGTCCCGTCCCTGCCCTCTCCTCCGCCTGCTGCTGCCCAGCCTCCTCGCACTGCTGCCCGGCCGCTGCCCTGTGCACTGTCCCCTCGGGGCTCCCAAAGCCCCAGACATTTACAAAGGCATCTGAAGTCCAGAGGGCTCTGCTTCGTGCTGACATACCCCTAACCCAAAGTGAAGCTTCTGGACACAAGCCGACCCCACAGACAAGAGGACGGCGGAGAGGCGCGGAGAGTTCGCGGGAGGCGGCACAGAAAGCCAGGTCCTTACCTTTCCGCTTGGACCTCCTCCTCCTCCTCCGCTTAGACTTGCATTTGAGTTGACTGCTCAGCCCTCCGGACCCTCTGCTGGTCCCCAAGACCGATGCCATGGCTGAGACTCAGGAAGTAGATCAAGAGAGGAATCCTTTCTGAAACAGTCTCCCCTTGCCTGCTCCGCAGCCACCGCTGCTAAATGCTTCGCAACCGGAGAGGCTCACTTTCGGGGACTGAGAGCTGGCGCTCCCCGCCCTTCGCTCTCTAATTGTTCTGTCCCTGCCGCCGGGCTGAAGCCTGGGATGGAGCCGAGCGCCGGCTCCCAGGGTTGCACCGGCAGGAGAGGTGCGCCTGGCGCGCTCAGCCCTGCTCGCGGCCTCCCCTGAGCGGGGCTCCAAGCGCAGGGCTTGGACTTTGGCACCTCCGCTAGTTGTTGGGCACCAGCCACTTTGAAGCCAATCACGCAGGGAGCTTGTCTATTTGCCGCTGCAAAGTCTAATTAGATCCAATCGCAGCTGTCTTCTGGCTCTGACATCAGCACCTCCAGCTCTCTGCATCCCTGTCAGCTTGCAAACTCAGCTCCCATTTGGACGGATGGAGCTGCCCAGGACCCGGTGGAAAGCGAAGGAGGCTGCTGGAGGGAGGGAACAGCTCCTTGGCAGCCAGCTCATCTGGGCGAAGCCTGTGTCTGGGCAGGAGGGATCGCCCCTGGGTCCAGCTACCTGCTTCAGACCCTCGGACAGCACACTATGTTTCTGCAGGCTCAGAGAGATGCAGTGACTGTTTTCCAACCACTTTCTAACTCGCTAATTCATTATAATGCTTGTTGTGTCCAGGGGGGAAGTAACTAAGAATTATGGAGACTTCGTGACCTCAGAAAGGGACTAAGGTCTGCGATTCACCAGAAGACAGCCTCTTAGGGTGCTCATCGCTCAGACACGGCATGTTTGCCCGTCCGCTTGTTTGTTTTGTTTTGTTTTTCCCTTCATATCCTTTGGCTGTTCGCTTTGCAAAAGAGAAAATGCATAAAGACAGAGGTGTTTGGATCTGAGTCTGATTTTAAGGAGAGGGGTTTCCACTGTTCGCTTTACTTAGGGAACAGTGAAATAAAAGGTGGGAGGGTTTTCGTCTGGTACTTTTATTGACAAGTGTAACATTTGGATGAAAAATATTTACAAAGAGGTGGATTGAAAATGCTAGTCGCTCTGACTGAATTTTTTTCAGGGCTATCCTATTTTTGGGAAGCTATACTTAAGGAAGCCTAAATATCTAATGTAACATATAAAGGGAACAATCCAGCCATAATCATCGCATTTTGCTTTTAAATCACATATGCTATTCATTGTAGTAGCAATGGTTTGGGGGGAAAAAATCCACTCTAAAAGTCATTAGCAAGCATTACCATATTGATATGAAAATGATACACAAATATTTCTGTTATTCACAACTTTACATATACCCTTCTCAAGATTCCTATGGACCTAGAAATTTTCAGATCATTCTCTTTACGTAAGAAAAAATATCCCTCCAGGGAGGGTCGGAAACGATTTGGACGTTCAGCTGTGCTGATACACAGTGAGCTCACTTTTCATGGATGAGAGAGAGGAGGATGTCTGATTTCAAATCCCAGCTCTGCCTGACCGTGGGAACTGACGCACCCCAGGCCTCAGTTTGCTCATCTGTGAATGGGTCTGAGGACGGTGGCTGTCTCAGGTGTATCCTCCCTTGAGAATCTCTATGAACACTGCCCGGTCCGTGTTAACCAACCACACTGTTGTTCAGTAAATTGATCCAGGAAATACTTCTGAAAGAATGAGCGTGCATTACAGGTGAGCCTTCTGCAAAGGGATGTTTAACTGTCTGGCTAGTTTCTGACCGATAAATGCAATCAAGCCAGGTTCCTCTTTTTGGCTGCCTCCAACAATTTCATTCCACCGAGAGCACAGCTTAAAGATGCTGCTCATTTCTCAAGCGCATTGGCAAAGTGTGTGATCGCCCACTACTCTCTGTAAAGGGTATCGGAAAGCATAAGCTTTATCTGGAAACGCAGTGCAGGCCCTTGCCTGCGGAACTTCCTGCTACACACCTGCCTGACCCTAGGCCGCCCTGCTCAGGCTTTTGCGGAAACCTGGTCCCTAAGCTGGGAAACCAAGGGAAGACGTTTGAGGCAGGCACCACCACAAATGCAAGGTCACCTTCAGGGCTGCTGGCATCTCTTAGCCCTGCTCATGGCCCCGCCACTGCACAGGGCAGAATGCTGCCTCGGAGGTGCATGTAATTGCTGTTCACTTTACAGGAGTGGGGGTGCACCCAGCACAGAGCACAACTTCTGCCTATGTGTTGCTTCCAAATTTGGGGTTAGGGAACAAAATTGGAACCTGGATTTCAACACATAGGTTAGATCCTGATTTGAAAGTCAGTTAAAATCAAAATCTGGGCCAGTCTTTACCTTTCTTGAAGTTCCTCCGATCGGTGTAATTTCTGCCAACATTACTTTGGCATACACATGCATTCTCTGTATTTTGCTTATTTTGATGGAATAAAGCACACTGGATGGGCAAGGGGGATGGCGCAGCAGCAGGATCTCAGTGTCCCAGGAGGAAAGCTTCAGAGGGACAGGCCTGTGCTCCCAAACACCCAAGCTCCAGGATGGCGGGGAGTGAGCAGCCCTCACACCTACCCCCTGCCTCCATGAGCCTCTCTGCCTCCTCACCTGTCCGGGTCCTTCAGCGTGGCAGCCGGAACTGAGGGCAGCAGCTGGAAGAAGCATCAGGTTCCAACAGCACCGGAGGCCATCAGGAGATGAGGCTGATGGACATCTTGAGCCCATCTCCTGGAGTAAAGAACAGGAAGCGGCCCCTTGGCGGTGGCTGCTCAGAAGCCCACTGGGTCAGCCTGTTGGCTGGGAGTTGGCCAAGGGACAGAACAGGGGGCAGCCGAGCCTGGACACAGGTGCTCCTCAGTCCAGAGACAGCCCTTGTGCCTGGCAGGCACAGCTTCAGGAAAGGCTGCAGGGACCCCGGGGCCCATTCGCAGCACCCTGGCTTTGGCCGGGACTCTGGCTGCCCAGGTATTTGTCTGGGGGTCTTGCTCATTTCTTTGACGCCCTGTCCACAGACCGTCAGCACCGTGGTGCTGAACCAGCATAGATGTGCTTTCGCAGGATTAACAAGAATATCTGCCTTTTGCTCGAGGTACTGGGCTAGGTCTACACTGTGCACTGAATCTTGTCTGATGTTCACACAACCTCCATGGAGCAGAACTGAAATGGAATTCTTTGCACAGGTGAGGACGCAGGGCCCAGGGGATTTAGGGAACCTGCCCAAAGTTTCAAGATCACAGTGAGGGGTCACACTTGGGTCATTCCCACTGTCCAGCCTGTGAAGTTGACCCCTTTGCCTGTCTAGCTTTTATTCTAGAGTCTAAGACTGGTTACTTTTGTGGGCCTCTTACAAGCCTTCTCTGAAATGGGTAAAAATCTATTAAATGGTGACTCTGAGCTCCAGTGTTTACATGTGTGTCTATAATTTATAAATATATACAAATCTATAAAGTGCATAAATACCTCATGCCTGCACTAGTAGCTCTGTCTCAATATCCGCATCGAGATGCGTGTCCTCTGTCTGTGGACACCTACAGAGATGCAGGTGTAAATGCATGTGATGGGTAAGAAGCAGGCTGTCTCCTGGCTGACCCCCAAGTCACTAGATCAGCCACAGGTTACAGCATGCCCCCATCCCCCAAGCACTCCGAATTTACCTTTCTTTCTCAGAACAGATCTACCATGTGGACAGGAAAGGCCTTATCATTTTCCCACTGAGGATACGAAGGCTGGGAATGTTAGTGTGTCTGGACCAACGTTGATTACTAGAGGGAGGCAGAGCCGATATCTGGCTAGATGGTCCCAGTGCATCCCCATAAGAATTTGTATGCAAAATCTCATTCACTCACCCAGCTGACCTGAACGTGTTTTTGGAAAAGGAACCTGGGGTCTCCAACCTGGGACATGTGGTCACAGCTATTGCACCTTCTAAAAAGGCAAGTCCTTTTAGGCCCATTCTGCCCCTTTTCCGCTAGGCACCTTGACCAAACGGCTAACGCCTACTTAAAACAAATGCATTCTTTAATTCCCAAAGTTTGAATTAAGAATGAATGCCACAATCAAAATGTCTGTATTTTCAGTCAGTTATAAGTATGGTTAACTTGGTTTCTCAGAGGTTTCCAAAAACAAATGAGAACACCCGCAAAAACTAACATGACTTATTTAGAATCCAACTTTTGGTTGGTCTCCACCCTCCCCACTCTTCAGACAATATCCATGAGGTGGACAATAGCAGAACAAAGGGTTCCCTGGAGATATTTATGTTTGCTGACTCACAACATCACCACACATGATGTTAAATTATTACTTTTCACAGACAGAGAAAAAGCACAAGAGGGCTTTTTTTGCTCTTTCATCTTCAGGCATTGTTCTTAAATTTAAATAACTCACATCAAAGAACTTGGACATGAGACCTAAAAGTATTGGAAAATAATACATCAACATAACATTTGCTGTGACCTACACATTCTTATTCACATTCTCATGCCAGGGTCTGGAGGTGGTATGGCTGGGCGGGGGGCAGGGGGTGACAGCAGCGGAGCGGTCCAGAGGCGCAGAGGAGAGTTTTGAATGTGAAAATGCACTCTGTCTGGTGCTATTATGAGGACTACTTTCCCTCTGTTCTTTTTCTCCTCCCAGGCGGGCCTGTGGCTTGAGAGCACACCAAATGCCTGCTCACCAGCTTCCTGAATGAGCACCCGGCCACAGCGCACTGCAAAGTTTCTTTCCCAGAGTTCCACGCGGAGCTGATTGCTGATTTATATAATGTGCTCACACACGTACATGTATATGAGCGCTTAGGTCAAATGGTTTTGGCATACAGAGTTTTCTTTATTGGTCAGTACCACAGATTTTAATTTGCCAGTGTATGGCTGCCAAAGCATATGTTCAAGCTAAAACTTACTTGAGTTCTGTATAAATGTTTAGAGAAACCCTACTTGGAAAATACCAGCAAAGAGAAAAGACATCCAAAGTTTGTTATCACAAGACCCAACTTAAAATTCTACTTATATATCACACAATGCTGGTTTTGGGAATTGCACTGAGCTCTCCTGAGCCTCTTCTGTGAAATGGGAGGTCCAGCTGCTAGGAACCTCAGCTGGGGACAAGGGTGCCACGTTGCTTGTGCACGGACCTTGAAATGCTGGTCACTTAACACGTTCATTGTCGTCCTTGACACACAGCGTGTTGATTATAATCATAAGTCAGTAGTAGTCCCCAAGATCAGGAAGAAGCATTCAAAGAGAGATGGTCTTGGCCGTGAACAGGACCCGTGAGATGATGGCCTGCCACCGCGTCGGTCCGGGGGCACCACAGGCCCGTCTGTCATGCAACTCCAGCGACCTTGAGCCACCCATGTTTTCTCCAGGCTAATTGTAACAGCTGATTCCATTTTCTCCTACGGATACAGGTTGTTCTCAAGATAGGCCCAGCAGCCGCAGGATAGTGTCCAGAATCAGCGTTTTATGCTCTCTGCAACCTTTTAATAGACTAAAGTATGGCATTTTATTACTAAATATTTGTGCAGGATATGAGAAATAATGACTTGAAATAATCATATTCAACATTCTAGATTCAATTACTTACATTTACATTTAAAATGCCCTTGGTTGCTAGTTTCTGAAATGTGAAGCCTTAATATTTTATTGAATCATACAGACTTATCACTGTTTAAAACTTCCTTAATGCACACCCTATCCTAGATTTTCCCTTGTGTCTTAAACCAGTGCAGTGCAAAGTTAATTTTTTTTTTAACGTTCTAAATCTTCTCTTGGAATCACTGATTTTCAAGATGAACAATGTCTTACCCTCAGCGTGCTGTGTGACAGCATGCAGGGAGAAGGGGAAACACAGATGGGATTGATGGTTTGGGTGTTAATCAAGGTAAGAGACTGAAAACAAGGATGGGAGCTTGTCAGTACATTTTTGTTGTTTGCACTGGGAAGCCTGATGGAACACATTCCGTTTAATTCTCTATCTGGATGTTTAAAGACTACACTTCCCTTCTTCCTCTGGCTTCCTGGGTTCCCCTATGTTCTGAGATGTAGGCATATATTTTGAAACCATTTTTTATTTACTAGGCCTTTTCCTTACCTCTGCCCATAGCAAGCACAAGCAGAGAAAGGGGTGGATAGTCACTTGTTCTGTTGCTCAAATGGCTTGAACCAGGATCTCTTGACCATTTATGAAAGTCATTTTTTAAAACTTGCATTACAATTCCCAACTTTTGGTCAAGACAGAGCTAGGAAAATACTGGAAGGAATATAGAAGTGGTTTCCTTATTGGGTTCTGAATTCAAAGGAAATGGGGGTGCTGAATGGCTCTGTGTTGCTATTCCCAGGAACCCCCACACCTGAGCTTACCTACCTTGTTTCTGGGGGAGGTTCATGAAGATACATGGGGCTGTGGTGCCCCAGGACCCACGTGGTGGCAAGCCATCTTCTCACGGATCTGTTCATGGCCAAGACCATCTCTATCTGGGTGCTCAGCACAGCTACCTCCCCCCGACTCGTCCTTCAGAGCTGGCATACAAGTAACATCGGCATTGACAGCAGACGGGCTCAGCAGAGATAGGGGTGTCACTGTGAGCCAAACCACCTACTATGGTCCTACTGCAGGTGTGTTCCTCATGAAAGGTAACTGGACACATTAGCACGAAATGCAATCTGGTTAGAAGAGATTTGTGCAAATAGCATGCGACAACCTTGCCTTCCTCGGCTAGCTGGCCTTTCATCTGTCAATGCAAAGTGCATATTTGCAGGTCATTTGTCTAACCTCCCTGAGGTACCATATTATTCTCTTATTAATCAAAACCCTAGGCCCGCACAGAATAGTCCTTGCTCTTGGGACTATCAGGAAAATAACTCTTCCCCATTCATTTCCGTGGAAAATGCGCCCCCCCAGCACACCATCAGCACATCACAGTGGGGATGCAGAGAGCAAGAGGGAGGTGGAGTGGGAACCACACCAGGGGAGTGCGTGTGCACAGACTGGTCAGCCACGTGTGGAGGCATGACACACCCTGAGGGTACCCCTCTCCTGTTCCAAAATGAACAAAAGAAAGAAAACTTATCAAAATCTTCTGGGGAAGCCTTTTTTTGAGTCTACTTGTGAAAATCCACAGTCGTTGTTCTGGTCTTCCAGCTTTATAATTGTCTCAAACATCTTGGGGGTGCCTCTAACAGCTTCTGAGCATGAAGCTGCCCTTCTAGGGTGCAGCATGTCCTTCCAGCAATGTGTCCAGGCTTCCCTCTTTGTGTTTTTATAAGCCAATCCACGGCACCCACATCCTGCCTGGGGGACATTCCTACTGACCAGTGAGTTGGTGACCTGGACCTCCCTTTGCCAGGGAAGCATGCTTTCTCCAGAGCATCACAGGGAAGTTATGGGAGAACAGAAGCCGTGTGCAAACACAAGAAAACATCATCAGTGACTTGAGCCAGCACTGGGCTCACAAAACACTTTGGGTCCACGGACAATGGGGGCGTGAACAGTTTGGCACCAGGAGAGTGCCGGGGATTGTGGCCGAACTCCCGTCCTGGTCCTGCCCGCCGCCTGGCGCTTGGCTTCAGTCTTGTCACCAGCAAAAGTCAAAGCACACAGTGCCTACCCACAGGGGTGCTGTGAAGCCGAAATAGCAGTGTTTGTAAAGTATGCAGGCCTGTAAAGCACAACGCTCCGAATGACGTGTTCCCGATTGCTGATAATGAAGGAAGCTACAGCCCACTCCCGGCGTCGCTTAGGCGGCCGTGCTGGAGGCTGACTTTTCACCTCTGCTTTGTGACCTTGGGAAGGTGTCAGCAGCATTCTTTGGCCACAGAGGCTAAGTGACTGAACTCCCTTCCCTCTTCCAGGGTGAGATGGGACATGAGAAAATATTATTACTTCCTTGATTTCTAAATTCATGTATTCCCTACAAGATCCTTCTCTTCACCATGAAGTGCTATTAAAAGTTATTTGGAAATGTAAGGTGAGAGGCTATTGCAGTTTTGAGGAAGAAAGAATGGAGAAAGGAAAGGGGATCAACCAGAAGAAATGATCGAATCCCTGGGAGGCTTAAAGCAGAGGAAACACAGCAGATCCCTGAGATGTGCGGCTCTGAGGCCCATCGTGGGGTAGCTGGGGCACGGGGGCAGAAGGACAGAGGGTGGGCTTTGAAGCAAGCAGACCTGAACTCAAATCTCACTTGAGCCAGTGGTCAGCTGTGGAGCTGGGTAGATCACGTGAAGCCCGTCGGCCTCACTTTCCTCATCTGCAAAACAGGTACATGGGTGTCAATCACACAGCCGTGGTTACGAGACGTGACAGTTTATGGGAAGTGTGTATACTCACAGGAACCCATTAGGAATGCTTGTGTGACCTTTGTATGTGCCTGTGGCTATACAAAAACACGGGGGTTGTTATTGATGGCACGTACTTCCTTGTGAGTAATGACGCATCCTACTGTCAGGGCAAGCAGGAAGTCTAACCCTGCATACTTCATGGGTAAGATTTTGTGGTGGCCTAAGCGGCACCCAGGTCTAAGGGCACTTTGGCATTTATGACGCTTAGGAGCAGCCTGGCTGTCCCCTGTCAGTGGCTACAGGGCTGGTCAAAGTCACACTGGTTTGCATCAGGTACTCGGTGATGGCCTCCGCCCTTGCCAGCCAGCTGCCCGCTCTTCAGGAGGAGATGGGATTTTCTCAGGACCAAGAAAGCGATCCATGCCAGCTGCAGTTTGAGTGCAATCAATAGTTGTGACAACAGCCATGGCGAGGCTGGAGACATCATGGCAGTGTGACTATAAGCGCAGGCAGATAGCACTGCGGGGAGATTGCGGGGCAGGGCCGTACTGAGTAAGTGCAGTGCAAAATGAGCTGCCCCAGTCGGGTCAGGATCCCTGTGCTTTGCTCTCATCCCTGGTAATTGTTAGTGGCAGCCGAGCTCTGAGAGGCCAGGGCAGGTCTTCAGCCACCTGGGAGCTGCATATCAGTGCAGGCTGGCTTCTCACTCGCCCCGACAGTGACCGCCTCCCAGTGGACAAGATGCCATGGAAAACACCAGGCTTCCTGCCCTGGAGTCAAGGGGCCCGTCATTAAGGCAATAATGCAAATCACTTTGGGCTATTATTAAAACGTTTCAATTTCTTTGGTATCCAGGAAACAGTTTGTGACAAATGAAGGGAAATATGCTAATATGGTATTTCTTTTAAAAAGGGAAAATTTGAGAGATGCAATTTGAAAAATTTAATCTTCTACCTACAACCTACATGTACAATGGTATTTTAGTAATTTTAATAATGAATTTTAGTAATTTTGATATGTGGGTTTTGGTGACTTCTATCATTTATGAGTATATTTCTATTTCCCAAAGCATGTTTCAAAAAAAAAAATGCAGTAGAATATTACTAGGCACTGCCATAATTGCATTTTTACCACAGACTCACAATTTTATGTCTGAGACCATTTATTTCTCTAAAGCTTTCTGTATTAATAATTAGATATATTGTTTTTTAGATTCTTTAAATCTTTAGTTTAAATGTAATGGAAGGCTAATTTGTTTGGGTATCAACATTTTTTAAGCACCAAAATGAATTGCTGAGGTCCCTATCCTCATATTCTTATGCCATATAGGGGTGAATTGGATGGTAATTGGGATAACACAGGTTTCCCACTTTGGAAAATGGGCTTCCTAATCCCTATGAGAAAGGCGCCAGAGCCCCCTGTCTTGCACTCGGGGGCCAGGACGGTGTGTGAGCTCTGAATGCTCGTACTTGTTCTTTTCCAACTACATCCTTTCTGACCCACAGATTCTGCTGTTTGTCTTGGCTTTTCAAGTAACAATTGTTGTTAATAATCTTGCATATTCTTGCGTATTTCTCCAATGATTTGCCCACATAATTAAGAAAAATATTTCAGTGAGGCACATAGCATAATGCTCATTAATGAGCATTAATTTCTTCAGAGTTTATAGGCTCAGAGAAGTGTTCATTGGAACAAAGCAAATCCTTGATGAAAACTATTTTCTTTGGTAAACAATGCATTTAACTTATATTTATAATAAAAGATTGTATAAAGACTTGTAAACCATGCTCTTTATTTATTATGACTATTACAATGTTACATATGTAACATTGACTTGAGTTGTTTTAACTCTGGGAGCACCTCCGGGTCCTCAGATAAATATTGGAGGGAAATCCCTTAGGCTCCCAGCAGGGAGGGGAAAGGGGCCACCCTGAGACAGGAAGGAACACTCTATTCTCCTTACTAAGAGCTGCCTTGGGGGAAGCTAGTTAACCTGGGCTAAACTGCTGGGGTTTTATCAGAGCCTAACTGGCTGGGGGAAGGGAAGCACCTGGCGGCAGAGCACGCGAGACATCCCGTCCCAGGTGGGACAGATAACTGAGAAGCACCTGAAGGTCACAGCCCAGGGCACAGGCTCACAGAAACGGAGGCCTCCTCCATAATCCTAGGGCTGTACAGGGCATTCCCTCCCCCTGGCCCTGCCGCCATATCGGTAGGGATCCTGAATAATAGCAGCAGACAACCAGAAGAAGCACATGTCTGAGGTCTTATTTAAGAAGAAGTCTTCAGGGAAACTCAAAACAGCAGAAGAGACAAAACACCAGGGGAAATTTTAGCCTCTGACAGCAAAAATAAGCAGTAAACTTCTGAGCCAGAAACATGAGCCTTCACACGAAGCCTATTCGCCTCAACTCTTTTTACCCAGTACATCACACCAGCTTTAGACAACAAAACATATGAAACGCACTAAAAAGCAAAATAAAAAATGCTACAGTTTGAAGAGACAGAGCAAACATGAGAATCAGACTCACATGGCAGAGCTGACGGAGTGGAACAGAATCTAAAAAACACCCATGGTTATCATGCTAAGGGTGTTAATGGAAAAAGTGGGTGCCCCTCAAGAACAGGTGAGTAAGGTAAGCAGAACGAGGGAAACTCTAAGGAAGAATCAAAGGGGAGGCTGGAAAGCAAGACACCACAGCAAAAATGGAGCAGCCCTTAGACGGGCTCGTGAGCAGCCTGGACAGGGCCCAGGAGAGAGCCGGCGAGCTTACAGGACCACCAAGTGAAACGTCCGAGATGGAAACATAGAGGGAAAAAGGGAAAAACACCAGAGAAGATCCAAGATCTGTGGACAATGATTTAAGGAGTAATAGGAATATCAGAAGGAAAAAATAAATAAACAAATATGTGTAGTAACAATGACTGGGAATTTCCCCAAATCAATGTCAGACACCAAATCTCAGATCCAGGAAGAACAGGGAACACCAAGCAGGTAAATATATATAAAAACTCTACACCTAAGCTTATACTTAAACTGCAGAAAATCAAAGACAAAATTTTAAAAGAAGATGAGAAGGAAACCACCTTACCTTCAGAGGTGCAAAGGTACGAATTATATCAGACCTTTCTACAGAAAGCACGAAAGCAAGAAGAAAGGACAGTGAACTGTTTAGAGTAGAAAGAAAACCCACCAAACTTCCCATAACCAGAAGATCTATCCTTGAAAGGTGAAGAAGACAGACCGCACACTGGGAGAAAATATTTGTAAAACACACATCCCACAAAGGACTGGTATCCAAAATAATATACAAAGAACTCTTAAAATGCCAAAATTAAAAAACGACTGGTTAAGAAGTGGGTAAAATACCTGAAACAGACACCTCATCAAAGAAGATATTCATATGGCAAATAAATGCATGAAGAAAGCTCAATATCATATACCACCAGGGAAATGCAAATTCAGACAACAGTGAGGTTCTGCTCCACCCCTATGACAATGGCCAAAATCCAGAACACTGACATCAACAAGTGCTGGTGAGGATGTGGAGCAGCAGGAACTCTTGTTCACTGCTGGTGGGAATGCAGATGGTACAGTCACTTTGGAAGTTAGTTTCCTGGTTTCATACAAACCCAAACACACTCTTACTATAAGTGATCCAGCAATTGTGCTCCTTGGAATGTACTCAAATGAGTTGAAAATCATATCCACACAAAATCCTGCACACAGAAATTTAAAGCAGCTTTTCTTATAATTGTCAAAACTTGGAAGCAACCAAGCAAGACTTCAGTAGGTGATGGATAAATAAACCGTGGTCCATCCCGACAGTGAGATGTTATTCAGCACTAAGAAGAAATGAGCTATTGAGCCACGAAAGGACATGGAGGAAATCTGAATGCACATCACTAAGTGAAAGAAGTCAATCTGAAAAGGCTACATGCTGCATAGCTCCAAGTATGATGTCGTGGAAAGGCAAACCTATAGAGACAGAGAGCAGATCAATGCTTGACAAGGGCTGTGGGAGGAGGAATGCACAGGCAGAGACAGAGGATTTTTAGGGCAGTGAATTATTCTGCATGATACTATAATGATGCTATATGTTACATTTGTTCAAATTCATTGAATGGATGACAGAGTGGATGCTAAAGCAAACTATGGAATTCAGTTAACAGTAATTATCGATGAATTGATAATATTAGCAAATATATCGTGACAAATGTTCCACACTAATGAAGATGTTAATAATGAGAAACTGTGGTGGGGGAGGGATTACAGGGGAACTCAGTAGAGCAAAGCTTTTCTGTCAAGGTAAAACTGCTCTAAAATATGTCTACTAACTACAATTATAAAAAATAAAAAAATATATAAGTAAATAAAACCCATTCTAAATCTGTTAAATGGATGTCTGTACAGTGACTATTCCTGTTTCAGGGACACTAAAACGCAGGTAAAACATGTGAGCAAATAACATGGGGTTAAAAATAGGACACCTTTATAAAAAAGGGACATCTTTCAAAACATGCCCATGTTATATAACATGGAACATAATTCTCTAAGCTCTCTTTTTAAAGAGAGTCATTCTGCTTATGATGAGGCCTATTATTTCGCAATACTCAACGAGTCCTCTTGAAAATGAAAGTATTGTCAATTAGGCACATATTTAAAAATATTATGTAACACTAACTATCTTGACTGCTGGTGGATGACACTTGCTATCCAGGAAGAGCCATAGGTCCTGAGTGGTAAAGTTAAATACAGTTCACTGACGCATCACAACTCAAATTCATCGAACAGGAGCTCCATCCAGAAGAGCCTTCAGTTAGCTACATAATTTTCAGTATGTAGGAACTGGAAACCAGAGAAAATGGCAAGAAAACAAATTGGGGTCAGAGATTTATTAAAATTCAAAACATCTTTCAGGGAAGTGAGGACCACTCACCACACCATCTCGGGGAAGGAAGCCCATTGCTGTCCATCACCTGGCAGGGCTACTTGCTTCGGAACAACTGTAATCGTAGAGTCATCAAACTGGAAAGGAAAGTGTCACAAGAGTTTTAGCGCACTGTGCCTGGGGAGTTGACTAGCACTTGTAGAATCATTTTCAGTTTTTCAACTGGAAAATCAGAATAATGCCAGCTCAATTAAACTGAATCTGAATGGGCCAGGACAACTATTACAGAAGCATCTGGTCAGTTAAGCTGTTTAGGATTCATCCCTCTCGCCACTTCCTGTCTCCTCTGATTCTCATGGTCTGGACACAAGAGCCAGCAGAAATTACCCATTTCAGCATCAGTGGCACCGCTGGCTATATCACATGTGTGGACATGTTGGCCTCTTGCAATGGGAATCATTCATTCATTCTACAGGTATGCGTTTAGTAAACCTGAAGTGCTAGATACTCTTAATCCTGGATACATATTATCTTGACATACCATGGTATTTAGCTTAAAAGCCTGTCTGGTAGTGAAAGCAAATAATGATTTTCATAGAATGAAATAAGTGAAAGAGCTGTGTTTTCAAAGTATTGGGAGTCCAAAGAAGAGAGCAGGGTAGGGTCATTGCTGGGAAAGGCCTTCTGCACACACTTTGCATTTGCGTGTCTGTGGAGGGGGTACAAGCTTAAGTTATTGACATGAAAGAGAAAAACACTGTATTTAAATTGCCTATTAAGACAAATGCTGAGGACAGATGGTGTCATCAAGCTTACCCTTGGGACATAGATGGTTAAGGAGAAATGCTTTGGCTACTGAGCAGGTCATTTGAGTCCCCTTCCATTCCGCTCTGCTTTCAAATGCATCTGAGTCTTTTTCCTTAGGAAAGGCTCATGATGTGACAGCCACAATACCTCTCGACATGATGTCCCAGAGGACTAGGAGGGGAGGCAGCTTTCTAAAAATGGCAGTGAAGAGAAACAATAAATCCACATCTCTGTAAAAACCAAGTGCTTCCAACCAATATTATTATATATTACAATTTCTACATGCCGTGAACAAATACCACTAGGATTTTGTTTCCCTTATACATGGGTGTAGATATTAAGCACATTATTCTAAATACTTTCCCCATAACTCAAAATAGAAAATTTTCATGACTTGCACATCTAATAGGATATGGCTTGTTTTTAAAGCTCAATTAGCACCCAAGGGTTCAATTCCTAAGTGGATATTTGAAATGGAATTCTATTCCCAATTTGTGTTATGTTTTCAATTTTATCTTCTGTTTTTAAAAATTTTTTTGTAAAAATGGGAAAAAACGCAAGATAGAGAACCTTCAAATCTCTCCATTTTTAATAGTAATACAAATCTTCAAACTTAAAGAAATGATTTCTGTAAATTTTGCTCTGGGCTTCATACATATTTACTTTAGGCATGTACAATGTTTTTTTTTTCCTAATCTTTGTTCTTGTTTTTCCTTGCAGGCTATCAATCCAAATGTTCTCTAGAAAAAAAACCCAAAGGTTAAAAATGAAATTCAGATGTCTGGTTAGAGATATCTCATTGCACAAGGATTTTGATATATTAGCTATCAAATCTATAATAAACAATGATTAAGTCAAAAGTGTACCTCAGTGTATGTTTATACATGTGTTAAGCAAATATATCCAAATACACTTTCCAACTCTTTCCCCTAGTGCATAGTCAGGTGATGATGACACAGAATTTTTCTGACTACTTGTATCATGTGTGTCTCAGTGGATCATTTGGTAAGTTGCCCGGAATCACACTCTTAAAAAGGATACTTAATTTAAAATCTTTAAGTGTATCTGTTGGGTAGCAGAGGGTGTGTGATGCCTTTCATCGGAGGCCTATTAAGCTGCTAAAAGCAAAGTCACAGAGTGAAGATGATTTTCTTTTCCATGTCACAAACGCGGGGCCAACATGGATGCTATTTAACATTTTATCCACTGAACTAGAGAAGAGACATTCCCCTTTGGAGTTGGAGGCAGAGGCCACGCAGCTGATGCTGACCTCTGCCAAGCATAAGGCATGGGATAGAGGCAGCAACAATTACGGTTCTACTGTGTTTTGCAGAACACAGGGGTCATAACAACGGTATCGTTATGCTGTATGAGAGCGATAAGTCAAGCAAGCAGGGCTTGCTGCCCAGGTCACATGTGGCTATCCTGTTGGGATGAAACGAACACGGGTGGAAGCAGGCACCCAGAGCAGACTTTGACTGGGGAGGGGGCTGCACCAAAGTTGTACCAACCCGCAGAGTTCCCATTAACTCCCTATTTGCCAAAGAGTGAGATGGATCGGTCTTTTATCTCTGAAACACAGATTTCACTGAAGCCCTGAGTAGGCACAGGAGAGGCGGCAGGTCTGCTCTCTGCTTCTCCTGCCGCCCTTCTCCCTAGGTCTCATTGCAGTCCTGACCACCTGCCAGCGCGCAGGTAGCGAGTGACCTCTGCTCCTTCCGGAATTGCCCTGTGCACGGGATTTAAAGATGCTGTAGCCTTTGGGACTGAGCTCAGATGCCAGTGTTTTAAGGAAGAGGGACACACACAAGGACACAAGCACAGCTGAAAACAGCAACAAAACAGAGGAAGCAACCAGACCTTACAGGGCCTGTTTCCAGGTGTCAGGAGTGATCTGTATTGCCCAGGCCATGGGGTTAATTGTAATATGCATCGACATGCACTCAGGAATTAACGAGTTCTTACGTTGAAGACACAATTTTATCTTCTTTGTCCTCGGAGTAACTCTAAGGTGTTTTCACAAATGCACCCCAGTGTTTCCCACCATAGCTCACACCTCAATTCACTGCCAGACAGAGCAGTTTGGTGATGCTTTTCCATCCTAAATGCTCATGATCCTGAGTCCCAGAGGTGCCTAGTTTCTATTGCTGAGTTCTGGGGAGGAAGCGCTATCAATTTGTAAAGAGCCATACTTTTCAGGTTTGTGTGACGAATAAAATCTGTTTTCTACTTATTCCCTGCCAACTGTCTCTCTCATGAATGTGTGTATAAACACACACACACACACACACACCTGCCCCAACCTAGGTGCACAGGATGCTCGGAAACGGAGCTGAGTCCATGCAAGCAGCCACAGGGGGTCACTGCCGAGCAACCCAGGTCCAGCAGAGGAAGGGCGCCTCCTCCCGCCTCTGCCCACAAAGGCATTGTCTAAGTCACCAGAAATACCTTGCTTCGCCTTAGAATGATCTTATAAGGAATACATATTTTTTAAATGAAGTGAGGATATTTGAAAGGGAATCTATTCCCAAGATTTTATACAGGGCAATGAGATAACAGATAAAATGGCAGTTGGGGGCTGGGTGCCCAGAAGAGATACAAAAAAATGGCTGAGAAAAAGTGCCAAAGAACTTTTAAAAAAATGGTCTTATTATATGCTCAAAGAAGCATTAAAAAAGAAAAGGGAAAAAATCCACACAAATGAACGCAAGCAACACCACAACGTTTGGAGAATAAATTTGAAAATTGTCATAGTAACTCTTGTGCTTGCTCTAGTTAAAAGGAGATTGAAAATTGACACATCTGATTGAAAACCTCAAATGGGAGAGAAAATTGTGTCTTATTTCGTTCTTTGGTATAATCCACTGAGTCACAGTGAATGGGTAGAGCTCACCAATTTGATAGGTATGGTTAATCTTGGATAATCAAATTCCTGAAAAATTAAAAAACTACACACACATAATCATAGTAATAAATAAAGTTAAAAAAATATACAGAGAGAAAGAATTCACTTTCACTGGTGGTTAGAAAGAAGGTGGAATAGGTTTCTGTGTTTCAGTTACCAAGAAAGAGTTGTCAATCATGTAAATCTGGATTATGAAGGAAAGATATAAAAGAGACAATCGATCAAGAAACAGCTGTGCGGTGGCTGCAGAGGCGTCACAGACGAGGTGCATTGTGGGAATACGAGTACCGGGATTGCTCAACAAGAAGTCGGTTGGTCCAGCAAGAAAGATAAGATGTCTAGATATGGGACGCTAACTAATCACTCATGAAAATCTTAGAGTAGGTTCTGAGAATTTTGATATAAACAAGAGAAGATTATGAATTAAGAATAGACACAACTTGAGGAGTCCGAACATTCTCTGTTTGGTGGGTGAGGTTTCATTAATCCCGTCAACACCACTGAGCGCAGTAACCTTGGTTTGGACAAATGGTTCACTTGATGTTGCAGATTTATGTGTTTGGAGCTGGAGAGATATTTCATGCAGTCAGGGCAGGGAGGTCTTGTGTGTTCAGGGATTCTGAGGTCTTACATGTACTATATGTAAGAAATAGTAGGAGGGTGGCTGTGTGGGCTGGGAGGAGTTTGAAAGGCTTTTAATAGAAGCATATGATTTTGTATTTTATTTTGTATGGAAGCAATAGAAAGTGTTTCAGGAGAAGAATGGTTGGCTGTTGTGACACAAAAGTGACCATCTGGTTCAGAGTTCTGTCTTGACACTCCTTTTATTTTAAGGAATCGTTTCTACCCACCTCCCATTTTCCTGGCTGTACCATGTGCTCTGCCTGGCAGACCCCCGGAATGGGCAATGAGCTGAAGCACACGCTGGGCCAGCCTGTCTGTCAGCTCTCAGTCAGCTTTTGCAAGCTATAGTGCAGTAACAAACAGTCCCAGAGTCTAAATGTTTACAAGTAAAGGCCTACCTTGGTCTGCGCACACGTCGGCTGTGTGGCTCTCCCCAGAAGGTCTTCCTCATTCTCAAATTTAGGGTCATGACGACTTCTACCCAGGGCACGGCTGCATTCATGGATGAAGGGAAAGAACACTGGCCAGATTGTGACATGGCTGCCAGAGCCTCTACTCAGACCTGGCATGCGTCACTTCCCACAACTTCCTGACAGCCAGAGCAAGCAATGCTGCCGAGCCTGAGATCCCTGCGGTGGGCACACCATCCGGTCACAGGCAGGGTGGCGGGTGATAGGGGCAGGAGTGCACATCTGTCTACCTGGAAAGAAGGACTGATGCAAGGACAAACAGAGCAAAGTAATTAGAACGTGTCCCCAATTTTTTTTTTTAATCTTCTTTTCATTCTTGGGCAGTATGGGGAGGGCAGGGCCTCCTGCTGGGCAGCTGATACGACCTGGTGTGAGAGACCATCAGAGGCGCACCTTGTCTGTCTCGTCCATGGTGTCCGAGAGTCTTAAACTTGATTGCCTTCAAGGTGGAACATGGACTCTCCAGTTTGCCATAAACCATGGCTGCACATTATTACCTGATTCGTGACTTGGACCCCTTTCTCCTTGGTTAATTTAAGGGAGGGCATGATCCCTAAATCCCCTAAAGGGAGGGGGCTCTGAGTTTGTAACTCAGCCCCAAGGAAATATGAAAATTCAGAAAAAAGTAAGAAGTCCATAACTTAATGATATAAAGCGTTAGAATTCACATGTCCTGTGCAGTGATAAACGCAGCCTGAAATCTAAGGTTTGAAGAGAAAGTTATGGTATGTCTTCAAATACAATGGTAACACTGATTATGGAAAATTATACCTATCAAAATAATCTTTTCTGATTTTTTTTATGGCAGTTTCATGGCTGCATTGGCAACCAGCCATATCCAGAAAAGTATAAAAATTTTGTGCCATAATAGTTCCGAATTTTACTAATGTCTAAAATAATTCTCTTTAATTGAGGGTAATTTGATTCAGTGTGAACAGCCTAGTAATACAGGAAGGTAGTTTTCATCTGGTTTGAAGTTATAGGGACTGTTTATCAGTAATATACAGACAACATTATGAGATGCTGGTGTATTTTGCTGGTAAACATTGACCAACAAATTAGTATTATGAAAAATATACAAGGTGCAGAGAGATTCCTGTGTAGTGCATATACAAGTCCTTGAAAGATAATCTATAAAAGTCTTATATTTTATACATATTTTAAAAGTTGTGGAAAATTAAAAGAACTATTTCATAAAAACATATGTTTTTTTCTGTTGTTTGTTTTCCCTGACTCCAGTGAAGAATGTAACATGATTACTAAAGGCAATGAATGAATTATTTCCAAACCCAGGTGCAGGAATATATTGAATTTGAATGTATTTAGTAGGAATCTCTCCCCTCAATCTTCTCTTAACAAAAACTCAGAATTAAATTTATCAAGGTTTTTTTTTTAGTGGGCACACAAAATCATGGCAAATCACACAAAACCATGATATGACGTTTATTCCTTTCAAAATGTTTTTAATCTTTCACAGGTTGTTCAATTAAAATGAATTTCAGAAACAGAAACATGTCTCCTCATTGCCTGAGATTAAAGTGAGAGAAAAAAGAAAGTATAGTAAGTCAGATCTATAAAAGGCTACCTTCTGTTACAAAGGTATCATTTCAAGGAACCATATGAACTTTTAGGTCAATAGTTTACAAATGCTACCCTGAACTTGGAAAGAATTCAGGTGATTTTGTAGCGTGTCAGTTGCCCATCAATTTTACACTAGTTGGGATTTAGCCATATAGACAGGAAGGACCTCACGCTATTGGGCCCACTGTGCCATGTCGGATTTACTTATCACAAGAGGCATTACATTCTTAATAGTTTTTAATATAAGGAAGAACTCCAGTCAAAGGAATATAAATCAAAATATTTACACACACACATTCACAAAATTCTTACATAGGAGAGCTACTGGGACAAACAATTTTGTTGTTTAAAAGCTCAGAAAAGTTTGAACAAAGTGCAAATATCTTAAAACATGATTTTTAAGAGTGAAATAAGTCTTTGAAAGAAGGATTCAGTGGTGCATAAATTAACATTGCCTGTTCATCCATCCGCTTGGGGCTGGTGGAGGGAGGGCAGGGGTCTGTAAGGGCTGGAAGGGTACCAGAGCACCACTGTGCCATGATGGGTTATAGTTGGAACTGGGGCAGCTGCCCCCTCTCTGTGTCTACAATGGTTACAGGTGGGCACCGTGAGGCAGTCCCACCACCAGCCCTCGCGTGGCTTCACGGACCCCTCCTAAGAGGTGGCAACTTTGAGACCACAAGACAAAGAGCAGTCTGTCTCCAGAAGGAAGAGACAGCTTGGCTGGGAATGGTACAATGATAAACTAAGTGGAGGAGGGATGGGGAGGCAAAGACTCCCTCGAAAGAAGGGATGTTTTATTGAGGCAAGAGAAACACTTCGTCAGGCTGTGTTCCTAGAACAGAAGGGGTGGGCCATTGCTGTCTCTATTTAAAGACCAGGGACAGACTCAGAATGAGAAGCCCCTTGCAGGTCACAGGTTCACCCAGGGGCAGGGTCAACGGCCTTTTGACAGAAAGTCCTGATGTATTTGCTTCAATCCCCACTTTCCTCCAGCCCCCTCCATCAGTGACTTTCCGGCTGAGGGCTGGTTCCTGCATTTCCCATGGGACAGTAATGGCTTCTCTCTGAAATCTTAGTTCCTCTGTTCCAAGAAAACTAGGACCTGACCCTCATCTTAAGAGACCAACAAAGGCAGCCTCCTGCCTGTCAGGCTTAAATGTCCAGGAAACCTCATGAATGAATAGCATTCTGTATCATTAACCTCGAGGTTAGACTAGGCCAGCTCCAGTAAAGGCTGATGTCCAAAAGATTGAAATGGTAAGAAAGTGGTCTAGGAAACTGGGAAAACCTTGTATTTACAGCAACATTAAGCCCCCAGACTTAGGACTTTGAAAATACCCAGAGACCTGATTTGTTTAGAAATTGCCTCATATACATATGTGTACATGTATGTGTTTATATAAGCCTATGTGTGCATATCTATACAGTCATATATATTTCCACACACACATTTCCACCCTCTGCTTGTAGAAAGTTACTCTCAGGAGTTCATTTACTGCAGCAACAGATTCTTTTGTTGTTATTGATGTGGCTATTTGTTCTTTTATTGGTCTTTTGTTAGACAATAGCATGAGTTACAAAGGTTTGTATAAGTCCAGTAAATCAATGCCGGTGTCATGTCACTAAACCCCATATTGCCAATTCTAAGTATAAAAATTGAGTTTCACTGGCTGGCCTCAGAGCCACTGCAATTTGCGGTGGAAGTGGATTTTCCTGAACTGCTCTGCTATTAAACCCTTGCTTACAGACTAATTTTCTACATGCACTGGTCCCTTTCAGTTCTGTGATCTGCTAACCTCACTCCAACTGCAAGTAAACTACGCTGACGTGCTTCTGTTTAGGGTTCTGCTGTGTTTGTGTCCGCACAGAGGGAGGCAGTGGTTTCAGGTGGTTTGAGCTATGCTGGGTTCCCTGTAGAGGCCTTGTAAATCCTCTTGATTCTGAACTGGATGTTTTCTTTTATGGTGTGACTCGATAGATACCCAGAAAACCCCTTGCCCAAACTCTGAGAACTCTCCCGTGGAGCACAGAATCTGCCCCAGGCCAGGTAAAGCACGGCCGTAAGTGTGAGAACCTTTAAAGCGCTTTCTGTGCTACTCTGGTCCATGCCCCACCCCTGCTGCCAGAGGACAGCTGGACACCCTTTCTCCAGCCAGCTGTCCAACAGAATGTGGTCCCTTATCCTATTGGTCCTGGTGCAGATTCTGACTCCAAGACTTACCAGAAGGGCAGATACTGAGGACAGCAGAGTAGAAAGGTGTACAAAGGCAGGCCCATGGTGACTCTATGAGCAGGCATTCCTGGAGTCTGTGATCTGTGATAAGGAAGCCTTTTTGTTTCATACATGCACACATTGTCCCTGCAGCTGAGTTCAACTCGATTCATTGTGGAAAATACTGTCATACCTTTTGGAGGTGAATGAATGGGAAGATGCAGGGCCTTCTTGGGGGCAGCCTGCTGCCTTGTCTAAAGGCCTGACTGGCAGAGGACCTGCTTCCAAACTCACTTAGGTGGTGTTGGCTGCAGGTCCTTGCGGCTGTTGGGTGGAGACTTGGTTTTGCACCACGTTAACCTTGCCATAGGCTGCCAGAATGCCCCTACCTCATGGCAGCTCGCTGTCCCCAGAACAGATGAGGGGAGAGGGAGGCATGCAGGGAGACACAGAAAGTGAGAGAGAGACAGCAAGGGCCCCAGACAGAAGCAGCAGTATCGGTCACTTAACCTCCCAGGTGACATTCCATATCTCCTGCCACTGCTCCTGGTGCCCTTGGTCACACCTGGCACAGGTGTGAGCCCCAGGAAGTAGTAGTCTTTTAGGACAGTCTTGGAGGCCGCCTAGCATAGTCTCCAAAAGATGCTCAGTTGCAAACTACATGAACTCACTTGAAGCAATAAGAAACAGGAACGAAACTGATACTGTGTTCATAGGAATTTCTACATTAGCCCAGCCTAGACCAGTGCCGATCAATAGAAACAAAGCGGGACACAACAGTGAGCCATGCCTAGAATTTCAAACTTTCTAGCAGCCACATAAAAAGTCATGGCCCTGGACTCAGTGTCTTCAAATATAAATGTGGAAGTCTTCAGCACCCTTCCTGTGTCCGTTGTGGCATCTGAACAGAGTCATCAGGGAGAAGGCCCCGCTGTAGAGCTCCCCGAACGTTAGGCACAAGGAGCTCTGAAGCCGCTTTGCTTGGAGTCCCTCTGGTGTGGATCTTGTACCCACTGCGAGGGGTGCAAAGCAACTGACCTGGGAATGAGTCAGTCTGTTGGTGAGCTGAGCTACTGACCTAATAAGGCTCCCGAAAAAGCTAAACGTATAATTGCCATAGCTTTCCAATCATTGTCACAAACAGGAATTTTATTGACAAAGTTTATCCCCAAAACAGCATTAAAAAAAAAACCATCCTGTTCTCTACAACTGTGTCTTCCCTGCTATGATTACATAAATCACCCAACGCATGAGGTTACTGAATGACAGAGGCAGAATCACGACTCTATTGTTATCATTCATGTGATATTCAAGAGATTGTAATTACACAAAATACCGGTGTCTTGGATGCCAGTCACCACCGAGAGCATATGAATTTGAAAGTATTATCAATTTCTTGTAATGTTAAAAATGCAGTTTTATGACACTTTTTACTGGTTAACTGTATGCGTGTCTGTAAGAGATAGAGTTTTTAATAGAGGGCAGCAATATTAATCTTCCTTTTTATCAAGTGAGTTTTCAAAATATATTTAAAATTCTCACCTCTCCACTTTCTTTATGGCATATTTGGTTTGGTGCTAAACTGAATTCAGAAGATTCTATTAATGAAGATGGTTTAATGCCTATGTATTATTATAATGGACTCCTTTGTTCTACAGTTTCTCCCTGTGACATAGACTAAGTCATTAATCAGAGGGTGCTGAAAAATAATTGTCTAGTTCTTAACAATTGTCTATTGTTGAAACATTTGGAATTTTAAGATAAAGATGTACAGACTGTTCTGAAAAATGGTTTAAGATTACCCTTCATGGAATTGTGGACATATTGTTGGAAACGCCGCACAGCTGACCTGATTTTAATGCATTTTTGAGTACCGTTGTTCAACTGCCTATTCAGATTGTGTTGGAAAAGTTGACTTCATTAATGTCAGAAAATAATGATTGCATATTTTTTATTGAGCTGACACCATTATTAAATGCAGAAATATCATAGGATTCTTTAGCATTTTAAAATAGAGGTTCAGCATGTTAGAAATCATGATGGCAACTTTTCATCTATTTAACATCATTTTTTGTCCCTGGCATTGCCCTCCTGGATACCTGCCATACATACGAATCCTCTATCTCTGAGTAATAACTATTCAGCAAGAAATACATGACTACACCATGCTGTTTTAGTAGCTCAAAATTAGATACTTTTCTCATTGAAAGTGCTGTAATTTGAAATGTCAATAAATACATTTAATGTCACCTCATACTATAACAGATTACCACTTAAAGCTGTCAAGGTTGAAGGCTAACTCACAGCCTGAAAGAAGTGTGAATTCTAAACTGAGGGAAAATGTATAAGCCACCTTTACGTAAATATCTGCATCACTGCATATTTGTTTAATGGTAAGTCTGTCTTCAGATAGAGAATTCTCATGAAAGTCTCCAATCATATTTGTATTTGATAGTCTTTAATTAATAGATATCCAGTGGCTTTTGTTTGATAAGAGCTGTACTATTTCTTAATCAGAGAAGAAATAACTTTTTATTTCTCCCAGTACCTCCCTCCAATGGGACCGACTATAACTAATCTCTCTTGTCCCTGACAATTCACTAAAAGTGAGGAGTGCCCTCTGTTTGATGTGTATCCAGTGAGTCTTCATACTGTGTTTGTCTGGAGTGGTCAGTTACCATCAGCAAGTTCAGAAAAAAAGCCACACATACATGCAACTTATTTTTTTTTATTAATAATTTATTTTATTTTAGTATCATTAACCTACAATTACATGAGCAATACCGTGATGATTGAACTCCCCCCATCACCAGGTCCCCCCCACCAACCCCACCACAGTCACTGTCCATCAGCGTAGTGAGATGAGAATCGCTACTTGTCTTCTCTGAGCTGTACAGTACCCCCCGTACCCCCCCACCCTATGTCTGCCAATCGTAATGCCCCTTTTACCCTCTTATCCCTCCCTTCCCACCCATCTCCCCAGTCCCTTTCCCTTTGGTAACTGTTAGTCCATTCGTGGGTTCTGTGAGTCTGCTGCTGTTTTGTTCCTTCATGTATTTATTTATTTATTTATTTATTATTATTATT
>JAQQAC010004068.1:2444373-2646091 GCA_029783875.1 Phataginus tricuspis | reverse complement strand
GGAGGAATTTTTCTGCTAGTCCGTTCAAGACGCCATATTCCCGGAAGTCCATGCAACTTATTTTTGACTAAGGTGCAAAGGCAGTTCAGTGCCAGATGACCAGCATTTTACCAAATGGTGATGGAACAACTGGATATCCCCAGGCAAAAACCCAAAATGTTGACTTCTACCTCACACTATATACTAAGGTAACTCAAAATGGGTATAAATCCAAATGTCACACCTGGTAGGGTAAAAGTAGAACATCTTAGTGACCGTGGGGTAGGCAACCATTTCTTAACTATAACTCACAGTCCTGTGTTCTGTGTTTGGGTCACTCTTTGTGCAAACGTACTTTAGTTTGGGTCCCCTATTGTACAAAGCAGAAGGTGCCCTGCTGTGGGCGTGACCCCAGGACCTCAGTGTGAGGGGAGTCGGAGGTGGAGGAAAGGAGAGAAACCAAATGTAGAGCTGGCAACTCTCACAAGGCCCACACAGCTGGCCGTTCAGTGACCACAAAAGTCTGGAAAGTCTGGAGTGATGGTGCCATGGAGCAATTTTTGGAGGAGGAGGTGGAGAAGTGCAGGGTCAGCTTGTCCATCTCCTGCCCTCAGTGGGTGCCTCCACCCGGTCCCCGTGATTTTACTCAGCATCACCCTCCAGACAGCCCTGGGGAGGCTGAAGTGGCCAGAGTGGGGAGGAGGTGCAGCGGTGCCCAGGGCTCTCCACTGAGAGGATGTGGATGGACCCCGTGAGGCTGGCTTGGGCAAAGCGCTCTGGGGCAAGCTCGCAAATTGGGTGGCGACACAGGACATTTTGACCTGGATGTTATAAATACATATGGTATGGAAGACTGCAGGTTTCTAAATGGTGAAAATCAGTAAGGACATATATTATAAGGTCCCTCATAAGCCCAAGAAATGATGTGAGGCAGTTCTTTCAGTCTCACAACTTGGAATTGGTGCAGGAGCCCACTCTTTGTCTGGTGAACGCCCACCCACACCGAGGGCCCAGCACCCTTGGAGAGCCTCTGAAGGCCATGCTCATTTATACCCGCTCGGCTGTTTTGGAAAGTGGGGACGATTCTTATGGGTAGGAATGAAGCATTTCAGAAGGCCTTTCTGTCTGAATATGATAAGTAGCTGCAGGCTTTTATGCCTGCTGATGCATTTCTTCCACATAAATATCCTTCACATTCTTTCTTCAGTTAAATGGCTTAGATCTAGTCTATGCTTACACACGTCATCAAGGTTGACTGTACTGAGTTCAATTTTCCTCTGACTGTGTATTCTGTGCATTGAGTGATTTCCTCTAAGTTTTACTATCTACAAATTTGCTACCTAATCACCCACCTTTATTCAGCAAGAAAATGGGCAAAAATCAGTATTGCCAATATGGATGGATTTAGATGAAATCAGATTTATTGGTTATTCCACATATTGTCCACATTACAGTATTCTACCATCCTCCCTAAATCTTGTTAAACTTTCTTTTGGCTTCACCCACCTGTCCATATTGTTACAGGATTGCCCCATATCCTGGGCAAGGACTGGTACCAGGCAGGCCCCATCTCAGGGTGAACCCTTCCAAGAGCATGGCACTTCACAGGCTGTGTGCATACAATGCCAGCTGGCAGGGACACTGAATAGAACAAGTTTTGCAGATAAGGACCCTTTGTTCCTAGGAGATGGTTAACTCAACCTCTTCAGGGTGAGAGCTGGGGATAGGACCCTCAATAAGGCCACTGTTCTTTTGAACTCTGCTGTCTCATTTGTGAGCTTTCGGCATCCCTCCAGGGCAACGTGGCTTCTCATCCACCCTGGACGGAGGAGCCATCCTTCGCTCTTTAGGAAGGTAATCTCATGGAATAGAGCTCACAGCTCTGGGAGAGATGCCATGTAAGGAAAAAGGAAAAGAAAATCCCTACCTGGTTACCCAAATCAGCTCAGTTAACACTAGCAAAACTGGATGACAGACATTTGCTGCAGTTAAAACACCCTCATAACCAGATCATTAAATAACAAGTGTGCACTGACGCTGAGTTAAGAAATTGAAATGTTAATTGCCAGAAGTAAAAGCTCAGGACTTGTAGGCTGTCTGCATCAAGGGAATGAGCAGGAAGTTACCTAGATAGGTTTTGTATCCAACAAAAAGCTGTACTACTGAAAGGCGGCACACGAGGATACCCATGCTGTTTCTTCTAGATAGAATCCTATTGTTTGCAGCTCTTGGGTTTTTCAAGTGCAAATGAGTGGGAGTCAGTTCTGATAAATTTAAATAGAGATGTCTGCCCCAGGAAGAAGGTTTTTAAACTCTTCTGCTTAATGATTGACAAGAAGGAAATCAGAGAGTATTTAATGTGATTTTTATCAAAAATTCTGTTTTCATTCAAGTGAATGTCAAAAATCACATTGCTCCATGCAGTATATTTATTTGCTTAAACGGTCTTAGAAGGTAGGTTTTGGTGTCTGTCACTGTGATCCAAATTCTGTAGAACTGAGAGTCAATTTGCTCTCAATAAGCGTATACATTCTGCCATAAATCATGACATTTTGGAATCCTGCATTTAAAAGGGACTGTGCTAATGGTACTGGTGTTTGACTTACAGTCAGAGATGAAACAGGTCTGTGTGCTGACCTGTCAGGACTTGTGTATGAGAATCTTCAATTCTGATGGTTCCCGGAGGGTTTGGCTGTGGTCACAGATGGAGCTGCTAACAAGAGAAGGCTAGATTCCTCTATTCCTTGACATTCTTCCATTTTGGGATGATTTGGAAACATAAATTAAAGCTGTACTTAAAATAATGAGATGAATAAACAGTAAGAAAAGCCAAATAAGCAATGAAGGAAAGCAAGCCCAGGACCTTGTTTCAGCTCCCAGGCCCTGAGTTGGGGGTGGTTTACGCAAAGGGGTGGCCTGTTTTTAATGCATTCTAGTGTAGTGACAGTCTAAGCTTATTCCAATTGTGCTTAGAAGGAAGACCGCATTCATGTCTTGGAATGGTGATTTTTTTTTTTCTTCTGTTACTTTATTGGGCAGGGACATTCATGAAATGGAAAATCCCCTTAGACTTATGTGAAATTTAAAAATAGAAACATAAAAATTTATAGTAATAATAATGACCCAAATCTTATAATTTTTAGTCTACTGTGCTGTTTAAGAATTTTATGTATTTTGTACTCCTTTCCTAGATGCATGTCATAAATAAAAGGTTTGAAAGTGATTATCGGCCAGCTGGGAATATGTGGAAACATAATTCAGTTTTAGTGTCTAGTACGGGACAGAGAACACGTTCAGATCAGTTTATTTTTATGTTCCCCTCTACTTGACTGGCATATCTAAAGTGATTGAAAAATCCATATTGGAGTCCTGAAAGACACAAATGGTTTGGCAGAGATGTTCTGCTTTAACAATGGATGTTTCTGGTGCGTAATGTTTTTGTCCTGAACAACCAACTGGACAAGCTGCAGGAGCTGACTCCTGCCCCCCTGCCCTCCTGACTGTTCAGTTCATGTGGCGTGACCCTTGACCCTCCCCACTTATTTTGGGGCCTCTTCATTTTGCACTCATGTCACTTGGATTTCTTTGCAGCGCCCACCTCCTTTTGGCACTGCAATCTCTCTTCCTCTTCCTCAGGAATCCTGATGGGTTACAGTGCTGGGCCATGGCTAAGGAAATGAGGTCCGGCAGGGCTCTCTGTGAGGCTCATGTTTAAAGCAACAAGAGAGATCAACTGCTGAATCCACATCTAGAGAGCTCTCCTTGGGCCCAGCTGAGCAATGAAGGTTGGGGGTTTGGGTTGAACAGAAGCTTACAGGAGTCGACGGTGATGCGCTGAGTGTTGTAAGGCTGGTGGAAACAAAGCAGAGTGTGTGTCTGGGGCCACTTTAAGGAAATGACACGAATCATTTATAATTTACCCAGAGAAGGGTGATGAGATAATCTGGAATATCAGTCAATCAGTAGCTACTATTTTCAGTCTGCTGCACCCAACCCACAGCGCTGGACTGCTCTTGGGGAGATGCGTTCTTTGCTCCATGTGGGCCTGAGGGGCTGGACTAAGATTGGTGTTTCAACACTCACACAGAACCCGTTTTGGTATACAAGGTAGGACCTTCTTAACTAAGGGGACCAGCTCCTAACCATGGGGATTCCTTGGATGGAAGGAAGCCATGCAGTCTGCTGTGTGGCTTGCACGGGAATATGGGATGGCAGAGTGCTTGGCAGGCAGGAAGAGCATGTTTAGAGACAGGCAGGGAACCCAGCAGCCTTTCTTTATTACCTCCTGTAGTTTTTGCTACAAGCCTATGAAGTAGGGGCTTGTGTTGTGCCTACTTTCACATCGATGACTCAGAGGCCCGGGATGCTGCCCAGGCCACCTTCCTGCAGAGGCAGAGGTGGGCCGTGGCCTCCAGGCTCCGCCAGCTTCGCATGCAGGCCTGTGAGCTTGAGGGGGCTGGTGGGGGAGGGAAGGGACAGGGGCAGACAAGGGTGGGCGCACTGGCAGGAATTCACTGTGCCCACACACAAGATTCTTCCCGCTGATACGCAGTGTTGCCCCTCCTCGAGGCACCCTCTGAGTGGACAGCCTGCACCGTCCAGGCCCATAGAGTGGCAGGAGAGGTTCAGTGCAGTGTGGCCGCAGGAGGGGCTGGTGCTGAGCCTTAGTGCCTGGGAGTGTCAGTGACTGCAGAGCTTCCTCCTTTCGAGAAGGGGGCTCACATTTGCCCTTCCAATCACTCCTGCACGGTGGCTACCCTGGAAAGGTGGCTCTTGTTGGCCAGGGGCATTCTGGAACTTGCAGGAGAGCCACCACCAGCTCACACTCAGAGCAGCCAGGGAACTGCTCACCTGCCCAGGTAAGAGCGTCTGGATGGGGCCCTTGCCAGCAAGATGGATGGGGATCAACTTCCCAGGGTCTCTTGTTGACAAACATGCTGGTGTGATACTCGGGTTGAATTACCATTACATGATGTGGACTCCTTTTCTGTAATTAGGTAGCTAGTTCCCAGCTTGATGCAGAGCTAAGCATGTGTGATGTACATGGTGATAGCACAGTCTACAGTGCTTCAGTGTAGAAGCTGCACTGGACCATCAGGTCCCAGGAATAGATGTGTTTATAAATCAGTAGGTTCAGTTTATGTCCCTAGATAATATTTTGGGGTAAGCCACTCTGGCATCTGCAGTCCCTACAGAGGATATATATATATCATATATAATTCCTACACAAGACTTAAAGCCAGGTGAGCTTCGGCTTTTAGAAGTAGATAATCGACTTTCAATTCAGGAGGGGTTTTGGAGTCGGACAGATAGATGGAGGTTCAAACACTTGCTAGCACTTCACTGCTTGGCAATCAAGTCAGTCAGCACCCTAGTGTCTCCTTGAGTTAATGGGACAGACATCACCACGAGAAGTAAAGGAGGGAGGTGACGTGTGGTCACAGTGTCCACCAGGTAAGAGGTGCCTGATACAGGTGGCTGTTACGGCTGTTACTACTGCCACTTCCTTAATGAGGATACCATTCCCTGTTTGCCAAGAACCCTTCTGCCCAGGTGTTCCTCCTCCAGAAAGCCTCCCCTGCCTAATCCACCAGGGAACTCTCACGTGACCCACAGTGTCACCAAAAAACTTAGTACCTGGTCATTTTTGTTTCAGGTATGACGATCTCCTCTCCCCATCTTAACTATGAATATTTGAAAGCTGTATCCATGCCATGCATATGCGTATATATGGCCCTTCATAAATTTTTGATTATCTGAGAGGAAGTAATCTCTGCTAAGGTGTCCAGGTATTTCCCTCTGATGTGAATTGTCAACCATGCAGCCTCTTCCTTTTCTTGGCAATTGGCTAAGAAGCAACAGGACAGTAATATACTCCAGGGACTTTATTTCTCAGCCTCTTTAAAAAATAAATAAAATGATGTGGAAAGGCTTGAATCTGTAATTGTAGACATTAAGCAGAAAGATTTGATAATTTTAACAATAACCATATTTTGCTAATACAAGTTATCTGTAAATAATAACATGGCTGCCTATGAATAAACCCTTAAAATAGGGATTTCCCACCTCTTTGTAAATTGGAGGTACATTCTACAGTCAAAATCAAGTGAATGAAATGAACAGAAAAACTCATTCTGACCCCAGAATGATTTTCATCGTGAAGTGAACTTGAAAGGTTTTTTTCCTGAAAAGATCCCAAATAAAAAAGAGGCATTTTGTATTCTAAAATCAATCATAGAAATTCTTTTCTCTGAATTATGCCTTCAGAATAAAAGTTCAAAATATGGTCAATATCAGATAAGAATTTCAATAGCACTGTTTCTACAATATTTAGATACAATTATAATTTTTCAATATTTTATTAACAACAAAGTGATATTATGATAGTGAGACATATTAGCATATTTATAATTTTACCCTCTGTGACCAGCCAGTAACTCGCATGCTCCCTGATTTGAACAATCTTTTGTTTAAGTGTAACCACCTTCCATTGCTAACAGCCCCATTGACCCCCATGTCAGGCAACATTATCTGCTCAGTAATTTGCACCAATAGTCTCATTGTATTTCATTTAGCAGAATGCTTATCAGGGAGAGACAGGAAGAGAGAAATCCACAACTCTTTGTGAAATAAATGGTAATAATAATAGAAAGATAGGAGTTGGGAGGCAGACTGGGAGAGTAAGGGGCGGGTGGCAGAGAGACCCGGTATTGAGCCATTTGATGGCAGTGACGGTACCAGGGATGTGGCTTGGCCGCTGCCCCACTGGGCTGGGGGTTTGAAGGCCACAGATGATTCCTTGTTCTAAATTCAAGGTGCCTGGTGAACCCCACTTTTGGCTTTTGGGTTTTGAAATGAAACAAATGCAGTTGCTTAAATCACGCATCAATATGGAGTGGATGGGAAGTACTTACAGCCTCTGAAGCCTCTCCGAGGCCCCTGAGATGTAGAGGGCTCCGTCGTGTCTCGTTTGTGTCTGACCCTGGGCAGGGCCTGCTCTCATGGCCTCCGGACTATGCTTGGTGTAATCTCACATCACACTCAGTTCTCTTTATGGCATGATCCTGTCACAGCCAGAAGGCTGGCTCTGGAGTGAGGCTGTCTGTGTTCAAATCCTGATTCTCCCCTTACTGGCTGAGAGGCCTCACAGCAGTTACTGGTCTCTTGGTGCCTCAGTTTCCTCATGTATAAAATGGGCAATCACTGGTGAGAGACTGAATGCACAAATGGACCACAGTCAGACCATGTAGGTGGCAGACACGTGACCCAGGGCTGGCAGCCACCTGCCAGAGAGGTCAGCCGCAGCCTCAGTGGGCCCCGACGGTCAGGACTCAACCCTGGAAGCTCCCTGAGTTACGCCCCTGCTCCCAACCTAGGGCCCGCCAGAGAAAGCTCCCTGAGCCTCACCTGGGAGGCCCTGGGCTGGGCAGCGGCCTCCACCACAGCTCGCCTGGACCCTGCCGGCGTTCCCGGGAGCTCCGCCACTCTGCCTCGGCGTCTCTGGTGGTCGCTGACCCCCTGGCCCTTGCAAGCTCTGGAGGAAGAGCCTTTGCTTGTCCTCATTTCCAAACCACTGGTATGTTGTGCACCACGTACCTTCCTGTGCATTATTCTGTTCAGAAGACTGTGGACTCCAACTATTACATTACAAACAGATGCAAGAGGAAGCAGAGAGGAAAAAGTGCTTTTTAAAACTTCAAATGGTTCTAACTGATCCTGTGCCTAAGAGACTCCTGCTTAAATTGTCTTTATTTTTTTTTAGCAACATACTATTAACTGAATTTTGGATGAGAGCTTATAAAGAAGCAGGGCAATCAAACCCTGACAAAACTAATTTAAAAATCACTGAGCAGCTCCTCATGGCAAAATAAGAGACCCTGGCCATTTGGGCAGCATCCCCAGCAATGGGAGCTGCATGACTGTCAGGCCATGCAGGCCCGGGCAGGGGGTGGAGGTCAGCCAGCGAGAAACTTCCAGGTTCTTCACTGCTTTACACCGAGCACCACCTCCCTTCCAGCTTTTAGGACTCCATAAAGTTTAAAACACCCCATGTGCTTGGCATTCGTACAAACTCATATAAAAGGGGCCTTGTTTCTTATTACGACATCACTGCCAAGAAAAGAGAAGTGAGATGTGAGGTTGAAAAATTCCTCAGGGAGAGAGCTAGAGAGGGGAGGTTCCAGGACGCGCAGGTGGGGATCACACCTGTGAATCGCCTTGGATGGAAGGTTTGATCCAATTGTACGTAAATCTCAGAAGACAAGGTGATCCCAACTGACATTCAGTTAAGTGTTAAAATTAAAAACTATAATGAAAAAGAAAACAGGTCATATATGATTATCTTGCAAATGAAAACCAAAGCTTACAGTTTTCAGCTGGTTTATATTGTGGGTCTTTAAAGCCATTGTAATAATTGCTGGCTGTTATTTCTCTATAGCATTCAAACCACAGAACTCACTGTTGTTAGAGTTGCCGTTGGGCATTATTGATTGATTATGCCTATGAGAGTTATTAACCAGCACACACACCCTGCGGTCCACACCACAGCCACCTACCAACTACCACATGACTGAGGGTACCCAGGCCAAGAGAAAGGATTTTTTAAATCACACAGCTAATAACAGCCTGTAGTAGAGTTAGAACAGGAAGCTAGGTCTCCTGGCAACTATTCCAGGCTCACACCTTCCAAAACAGAGCAGGTGGTGGGGCTTGTTAGTATCATAGTAGGCATTATAGCGGCCTTTTCTGCTGGATCAAGAAATATGATATAACAAAAGTTAATTACACACAGCCAGCAAAGTAGAAAAAATCTCAAACTGTAATTCACGGTAGAATCTTTGTGGTTTCCATGGTAATGGAAGGTTTCAAGTTTTCAAATAGAGCAATCTTGCACAAGAAATGTATTTGGTGATTTTCCCGACATCTCGTAAGTGGTTAATCAGGCTGGATCCATCATGATGTTCCTGGGAACTGGATGTTGGGGAGAAATGCAAACTCCATTTCAGTTCAATGCACCCTGCTGCACCCTCAGCCCCTCCTGTGAGCTCGGTGCTTCTCCAGGCAGCGTTGTAAAGAAATGGGGAGAGGGAGTGCCTTCTGGGTGCTCACAGCCAGGGGTGAGGAGTACTCCCAAGAATTTTTTAAATATGCAAGACTTTGCACAGCAGATCCCTAGGTTATGCTATGTACTGAATTGCAGACAGAAACCAAAACAAGAAACAAACAAGTGTCAGAGCATAACAACAGCAAAATGCATGTGTTGTTTTTCTATTATGAGGCCAACAATTTAATTACTTAATTGCACTGACACAGGGAGACTTTTGCTCCTGGTTGAAGCTGGGTCATAGGTCCATGAACTGGTTACACTGTTTCTTCACTCTCACACTTAACAACAACCATAATAACAGGTCAAGGTAATAAAATATATGAGAGAGTTTCAAATAACAAAACGTCCTCTAAAGTAAACTGGCAGAGGGCATATATTAGAAGGATGGTGGGTAGTTCCCAGAATTAAAGAGCTAAACACTTTTCCTTAGGAATAATGTGGACCAGGGCAGCTCATGGGGCACCCAGCAGTGCAGAATTTTAGACTGTTAAGTACATCATAATGAAATGCACCAGTTCAACCAACTTTTCCTCTGCTTAAGATACATTCTTGATGAGACTGGCTTGGAAAATCTGTTCCCATGACCAGGGTGTGATTTTTAAGGACTATTACTAGGCATGAGTAATGAAGATTGAAAAAATGCACAGAATTTATCTGCAAGAACTCACAAAATGAAAAGACAGATGCGGGAAATGTTAACAAATTGAAATAAATACAGGGAAAGGACAGATGGGAGGTGGAGTGGGGTGAAAGGTGCCCCTACGGAGGGAAATGAAGTGTGTCTGCAGGAGGCTCTGGGGGATTGGACTGTGTGGCAGGTCATCTCAGAGAGAGATTTTTTACATGTCATGCATGTTCTGAGTGAGAATTCAGGCCAGGTATCCACCTGAGGCTGTCCAGACAGAGGGTGTGTGGGGAATTCTGTTTGTCTCTCTCTGAGCCCTGGCGGAGGGCAGGTCTCCTGGCCACGCCTTGCATGCAGGATGCATGCATTTCAGCCCCCACCCCTTTGACTGAGGACACACTCTGAGACTCCTGGCTTCAGAGTCTTTTGTCATTTCAGTCATCTGAAACCACTCTCCCGCATTGCCATCTTACCTGGGACACTGACTTTCCTGTTTAAATTTTAAGTTTTCTCTCTCGTACTAGATCACTTTCTTGAGTGGTTTCCATTTTTAAATTGTAAATTCATCTTCAGTGGGATTTAAAAAAATTTTGTGGGAGACTTGTATGTCTGTGGGCTTTAGTTCTGAAATGTCCTAATATTTGAATCTGTCAAGAACTATGAATTTTACTGTCTTAGAAAAATTGTCACATTTTATTTAGCCATATGTTTGTTTGCTGTGCTTTTTTCTGTGTTATAATTTATAAATAAAATGTTGATGGCTGGATGGACAGGAGGATGGACAGGTGGATGGGTGGATGGGTGGATGTGGATGGGTGGACAGATGGATGGATGCTGGACAGATGGACAGACAGATGGACTGATGGGTTTTTATCTTTAGAATCCTGGTTTCTAGAAAAAACAGGCAACTCAAAAACTCAAAGGCGCAGTAGTAAGGGACGCAACTTGGTGCCTTGGTTCAGGAGTTACACATCCCATGAATAGCAGAAACACGGACTGCCCCCCTGATGGTTGTGTAGCTTTGCTGTTTGCATTTGTCGCAGGAGAATGGCCCAGACCCCCAGGCAGAGACTTGGGCTGGGACAGGGCTTTTTCTTGTCCCTTTACAGTATGGCTTCCAGATGTAGCAAATAAGAGTACAGGATGCATTTGGGACACACTTACACTAAAAAAATTACAGTGGATTATCTCAAATACATATATAACTAAGTGTCCTATACTTTACCTGGAAACCTACCTTAGGGAATCCCAGGTATGCATCTGTATTTCCTGTTGAGAACATCCATCATTTTAAAATGAAAAGCTATCTACTTAGAATACATCATTTGAGGAATAGATCAAATTTTATATTTTTCCTCTTTCTCTTCCTCCTTTCCATCATAGTTTAATCTCTTCCATCATATCATCTAAATGGATTCTTTTGTATACAAATGCTATTACCTTTGTACCTCAATTTTAAAACATGCTACTTAATAGATTAACTTATTTTTTGGTAGCAAGTTTCTATCAATTCCTGTGTTTTACTTGATATATAATTATGTCATCTGCAAATAAAAACAGCTTTACCTCTTTCTTTCCAGTTATTTCCCTTGTGTGATTGTGTAATTGCATTGTCTGACATCTCTAACACAATATTAAAGAAAAGTGAATTGAGGGCATATTTGTCTTTTTCCTGCATTTGGACTGAAAAAAACTGTAATCACAATGAGCAATCATCTCAGATTAACAATGTAAAACTGTAGCCATATTTATTGGAAATGGTCATACATATACATGAATTCTAAGTATATTCTTTTTATGTGGCATCTGTCAGTTTCTATCTTATTGAGTGTTTTTAATGTGGTAAGTGATATGTACTGATTTTGCCAACTGCATTTTCTGACTTCTTGGAGATGATCATATGATTTTCCTCCATTTAAATGTAGTAAGATATGTAAGATAGTTATAAGTTAATACTTAGACTTAAAGTTAAAAGTTAGTAGACTTCCTCCTGCATTCCTGAAATAAAGCTAACTTCATCAGATGGGTTAGTTTCTAATGGGATGTTACTTTGAGTTTGCTAGTATGTTATATAAGATATATGCATTTATATTAATAAGTGAAAATGTCCTATAGTTTTATTTATTTATCTTTGTGCTTTCTTTTTTAGGTTTTGGGATCAATATTTTCTTTCTGTATAGAAAAATGTGAGGTTTTGCTTCTTTATTTATGCTCTGGAATAATTTAAGTGACATAGGGATTTTATGACATTTGAAAACTTGGTAGAGTAACTCTGTCTAGGCTGGGTGATTTGTTTTTTAAATGGAGTTGTCCTTATTTTTTCTCTTTCTTATAGTAGTATATCTGTTAGACTTTCTCTTATGGCATGTAATTTTGTTAAACTGTAATCCAAAATTGTTAAAGTTTTCAAAAATGCTTTGATAGTGTACACTAGTCTCATGATTTACAAGTCTATTTTAGCGATTATTTCTTTGGTTGTCTTTTCTGTTCTTGATAATTAGTGCTTTCTTATTTTTCCCTCTTTTTTATTAGGTTATATATTAACCCTGCTTTTCATTGAGTTTTTCACTTATTTGTTTAATTATTATATTGCTTGGTAATTACTGTTTTTTTCTTTTTCTCGTTATTTTTCTTTGTTCTTAATTCTTTCCTTTTGCTTTTCGTCTTCTTTTTAGTTTTATCTGAATTTTCTGAATTCTCAGAGATGATTATATGATTTTCCTCCATTTAAATGTAGTAAGATATGTAAGATAGTTAGAAGACTTAATATTTGGAGTTAAGTTAAAGTTAAAAGTTAACTGACTTCTTCCTGCATTCCTAAAATAAAGCTACATACATAAAATAAAGGTACATTCATTCATTCTCTTTTTGCAGAGTGGTTCTAGGTGGAACCTATGGGCTCTGATATGTCATGCTTTCGAATACTTTCAAGTTTCTGAGTTTTTGTGGGTTTCTGCTTTCATTCCAGTGTACACTTGTATGTCCGTCTGTGTATTCACTTTTACCCTCTCCCAGTCATTTAAAAAAAATTTTTTTTAATTAAGGCATCATCCCTCTCAGTCATGTTTTTAACTTCACAGTAAAAGGAAGTTAAAGAAGGCCTTTATGCTTTTGATCTTACTCTTAATTTTAATTTCAGTGTTTCCGCATAATGGACAGAAAATGTTGTTATTTTTAATCTGGGATGTACTGAAGGTCTGTTTGTAGCCTAAATTATTCCAAGTTTTGAGAATGTTCCACATGCATTTAAATGCTCTTAAAATACAGTGCATTATCTATTTAGGCTTTGAAAGAAGAGAGGGATGCAAACTCAACAATCCAAGCAGGTTTATTGCTGAACCTAAGAGGGCCCCTCTGTCCTGGACAGCAGAACAAAGGAAGGAGAGCCTCTAACAGGTCAAGAGGCTTTTTATGGCCAGGGCTTTGGCCGGCTCTTTGAGGGGAGGGCTCAGGGGAAAGGTGGGCTTGCTGATGTGTCCTCTGGAGGATGCTTGTAGCCTAAGTAAGATGAAACTTAGGTCTCTCTGAGACAGTGGGAGGGCTTATTCACAAGGTGGTATTCAGGTCCGGATTCTATCAGGCTTAGGGTATGATTTATAGCAATCAGATCTGCCTTATTGGTTTGCTCTTTCTGTATTCTCTACCCTTTTTGTCTCCTTCTGTATTTTGGATTGAGGGAATATATGGAAGTCTTTTTTTATTACAATGTCTCTGTGTAACTGTGTTGCCTGTAGTTTCTGCATTATAAACATTGTGGCTGTTTTATCTGGTGTGTTATCTATTAATGACTGTTAAATCTTCATTGTTAATTGTATCCTCAGCATCATGAAGCAAAGTGCCCTCTTTCTCACATTAAATGCTTTACCATCTGGGCTTTTCTGCATTCATCAAACATCAAGGGTGTGGCACCGTCTTGGTTTTCATCTGAGTTTACTTGGCATATCTGTGTTCATCTTTTTTCTTACCTTTAATCTTCTAGAATATTTATTCTTTTTCATTTGTTTCCTGTGTAAGCATAGTGTTGTATCATCAATACCAGAAATAAAAGAGGAAATTTTATGAAAGGTTTAATAAACACAAGGGGAAAAAAAATTCTTCCGATTAAGTTAATGCCACCAGATAAAAGGGGCGCATTCACTGAAAAATAAAATAAACGAAAATTAAATCAAATGAAACCACAAATATAAATAGCCTTATGCAAATTAAAGAAATTTAATTAATTATCAAAAACACCCCCAAAAGACAGCTCCAGGCCCATGTGGTTTCACTGTGAAGTTTCTCAAACATCTAAGGAAGGAAAAACAAAAATCTTACATCATGTATCGCAAAAATTACAGCAAGAGGGAACACTTCCCAATCAAACAACAGCAACCACAAAAAAGGAAAATAAATTTAAGTATATTCCCATGAACATTAAACTACTTAAAACCAAAATCACTCATGAGCACAGATACAAATATCATTAATGATTCATTACCAAGCCAAATCCAGTCACAGGTAAAATACAAGAGTAATGGAGTTAGTTCAGGAATACAAGTTTATTTTAACATTTTGAATTTAAATAATAAAATTTACCATGTTAAAAGAATGAAGGGGAAAAGCCATATAATCATTTCAATAGCTGCAGGAAACACATTTGACAAAATTCAACACCCATTAATGTCAAAAATAAGACTGAGCAAAATTATCAGGGAATTTACTCAACCTGCCAAAGGTGTCTGAAAAATCTGTGGCTAATCTCACATGTAATGGTGAAATACTGAATCATTTCTCCTTAAAATCAGGAATAAAGAGGATATCCACTCTTTTTTTTTTTACAATTTATTTTGGTATCATTAACCTACAATTACATGAGCAATATTGTGGTGATTAAACTACCCCCTTCATCAGGTCCCCCCCACCAACCCTATTACAGTCACTGTCCATCAGTGTAGTGAGATGAGAATCACTACTTGTCTTCTCTGAATTGTACAGCCCTCCCTGTGCCCCCCACCTTACGTCTGCCAATCGTAATGCCCCTTTTACCCTCTTATCCCTCCCTTCCCGCCCTTCTTCCCCAGTCCCTTTCCCTTTGGTAACTATTAGTCCGTTCTTGGGTTCTGTGAGTCTGCTGCTGTTTTGTTCCTTGAGTTTTTTTCTTTGTTCTTATACTCCACATATGAGTGAGGTCATTTGAGGATATCCACTCTTACCACGTCTATTAATCATTTACTAGGAGTCCTACATAATATTGCATTAAATAACAAAAAATACATAAAAGGCATATCATGTGAACAGAAATATTAACCCTATTTTCGGGTATTTTTAAATGCCGAGAGAAAACACTAAATAATCTACAACAAGTCTGATAAGTAACTTAATTTGGAAGACTGCAGGATACAAGGTCAGTATAAAAAAGCCAATTGTATTTTTTACATGAGCAGCAAAAGACTGAAAAGTGAAATTAAAAAGAACATACCATTTACAATGCTTTCTATAGAAATAAAATACTTGGGAATAAATTTAACAAAAGGTGGGCAAGATCTTTACACTTAAAATTATAAAATCTTAATAAGATATATCAAAGAAGACCTAAATAAATGTTGGATTTATCATGTTCATGAATTAGAAGACTAAATATTAGGTTTTCAGTTCTCCACAAATTGAACACTTCCCAATCATTGTTCAATGCATTTCAAGTCAAAATCATAGACTTTTTTTTGATGAATGAGTGAAATGTCTGCAAAATCTGTATGGAAATAGAAGGGGTGGAGTCTATCCAAAGCAACCATGAAAAATAACAACAACCTTGAGTACTTGTATTACTTAGTGTCCAGACTTGTACTGGCTCATCCAGATCATAAGTACCCTAAGCAAGACAGTGAAGCCCTGGCATACATATTGGCGGACAGAGAGCATAGCAGAATGGAGAAGAGGGAGCCCAGAAACAGACCTGCATTTGAACAGATGATTGACTTTTAACAAAAACACCAAAGCCATGTGTCTCCTCCATAAACGGTGCTGGAACAGGGCACCCTTGTGTACACAAAAACAGACTTCACCTTCTAGACTTCACATTGAACACAGCAATCATTTTGAGATGCATTAGGGATATAAACATAAAAGATAAATCTTTAAGTCTTCAGAAATGAGTATCTTCATGACTAGGGAAGATGTTCCTTAGAAAAATGACCTAAAACAACAATCATAAAAGAGATCATTGATAAATTGGTTTTCACGAAAATCTTGGAAATGTCTTCCAAAAGACATCATTAGGAAAATAGAAAGTAAGGTGTATATTGGGAATAAATATTCATAGAACATACATTAAATAAAAGGAGTGGTATCTAGCATGTAAAAAGGTCCCAATCACAAAATTACAAGCAACTCAATAAAAATGGGTAAGACATGTGACGAGACCCCTCACAAAGGAAGACAGACACACATAGGGAGAGTGAGCCCAGGAACAGGGTCCATGGCTACTGCACATCAACTGAACAGCTGCCACTGGAAAGCCCTCAAATACCAAGTATTGGTGACGTTAAGAAGCACCCACCTCTCACATACTTTTGGTGGGAGTGTAAAATGTTGCAACCCTTTTGGAGCAATGTACAGAAATTGCTTGTAAAAATAAACATGCGACTACCAACTGACCCAGTAATTTGACTTCTGGGTTATTTACTTGAAAATGTTAAGTTCACAAAAAGAACTGTCCAAGGATATTCATAGAAGCTCTGTTTGTAAGAAACAAAACTAGAAACAGCTCAGGTGACCATCAATAATAGAATATATAAACAAACTAGAACATATCCATACAATACTAGTGAACAATTAGAAAAATTACTGGTGCATGCAATAACATTGATGAATCTCAAAAACAAATGAGCTGGGTGAGGTACACCTGAATAAAAAGATCACATATTGCAGGTAATTTATTTTATGCTGAAAAAAAAATATCAACAATGTTTACATTGGTGGTAGTTGTGGGGGTGGGATGATGGATGCAGCGGGAACATTTCTGGGCAATGGCAGTGTTTTGTACCTTGAACAGTTTGGGTTGCATAGTTCTACTTATGTGATGGATTCAGGACCTCAAGATTTCAGAAATGGGGAATATCAAAAAAATAATATTTGAAGAGGACTAAATATGAAATATTTAAAGAATTAGAGATTGCTGTACCAAAAATTAGCAAACAGAGAGACAATTAAGGAGAGGCAGGCATGTTTAAAAACAAGCAGAACGTATATAGATGAAAATTATAATGGCTAAACTCAAAAAGCCAATGAACAAATTAAGAATTAGATTCAACTCACATGAAGGGAGAATTCATGAAGCACAAGGTAAAGCTGAAGAGATTACTCAGAATGTAAGAGAGACGAAAACTAGAGAGAAGCTGAGGCACGCAATACAAGACTGTTCAACATAAATACGAAGGAAGTGCCCAGTGGGTGGAATGAGTCAGAGGGCAGAGTGTTATCCGCATTGCAGAGGGACACCCACCACACATACAGGAAGGACAAGCAGTACCATGGAGAAAAGTAACGTGGACATCACACTATGTCATTATGATACTGCTAAACAAAGAAAAAAAAAATAAGGTTCTTCAATGCAGCCAGAAAGGCACATCACCTACTAGAGAACTGTTTGACTGACAGCCAACTGCTCAACTACAAAAGTGGAAATCAGAAGTTAGAGGGAAAAATATCCTCAAAGTGTGAAAGAAAATAAACTAAACTTAGATTTGTGCAGCCAGCAAAAACATCTTTCAAGAAGAAGAATAAATAAAGATATCCTCAGATAAACAGATACAGAGAGCTCTTATAACCAACAGGCTTCAGAGGGGAGAAAAATCTCAGCTGGAAGGAAGGTTGGAGACGCACAGAGAAATGTCAAGAAATGAGATCCTGAACTTCAGTCTAAACTCTGTTTATACAATAGCAATGCCTCATTTTTGTGGAACTTTAAAAAAATAACAAAACTAAAATATGGCATGAGAATAGCTAGTACTTAAGATTGTAATTAAAGCTAAAATAAATGTTCCTTTGTCTTTTTTTTTTGCAGGAGATGCAATATTTACAGCATACATTTAAAATTATGTGTACAAAATTTCAATGTAAACCATAAGCACAACAGAAATAAGTTGAAGAAGTTATAAATTAATAGAAAACGTAAAGACAAACAGAATACACAAAAATCCAATAAAATGGACTGAAAAGGAAAAAAGAAAAAGGGAACATAAAAAAATAGGGCAAAACGAAAGCAAAAGATGAGATGTAGGACAAGTCTGTATCAGTAATCCTAGTTAAGTGAATAAAATGATCCAGTTAACAAAAATGTTAATTAGATGAAAAAGCTCAAACTTTCTAATGTTTAGAAGAGGGAAGTCTGAACCCAGAAAAATGGAAAGTAAATAAATGGAAAAGGGTTAACCAGGCAAAACTCACAGTAGCAACACAACAAAGCCTTGATATTGATGTGGGCAAAACAGACCTGGAGACAGGCAATAGTAACCGTAGAGCTAATTGCTAAGCTATCCTGTCGTATCAGGAGGAAGATAAAAGTTTTAAACGTGCACACAGAATGAAAGGAATTTTCGGGAGAAATGTAGGAATTGACAATTCCACCCTCTCTCACAATTGTCAGTTCAACCAAATCAAAAGTTAAGGCAACACTTGCACATGTGTGTGCACACCCCCCCCCCTAGGTATTTAAGCAGCCTAACAGGGAAAATAAGAAAATTTTACCAAAGTTAATATTAGTTTGTTGGAGGAAGAGCTTCTGTGTTCCCACTATTATTTATATGTTTTGTTAATTAATTCATCACCTGTGTAAGACGACATCTCTGGGTGCTGCGTAGTGGAGTAAAGACCTTCCGTTACAGGGAAATGTGTTTTTTTTAAATGAAATCTGAGACAGTGACAACCGGAGAAAGGGCTTCCACTTTTTGTATTTATTTAAAAGTTTAAAGAAAATAATCCACAACATATTTTTTATTTATAATAAGGAAAAAATGACCAAAAAATACACCTGAGTATCTGGTTAGGCTCACAGAATCTTGTGCTTTGTCAGAATTCTTTAAAAAGGTTTGCGACTGCTTTGTCTTTCTTCGTAGGAAAAATAAAGGTCGCTGTGTTTTCTGTCATTCATGTTGAACATCACAGAATTATAAAGTCTGGGAAGAACTTGAACATGTGTAGCCAGTTCCAATTCCAATAAAAAATGAAAGAATGGGATCTTTGGGGGAGAAAACAATGAGTATATTGTTGATTCAAAGGTTAGGTATGAGATCTCTTAATAATTTATTAAATTTCATTCTAGTATACCTATCTATCTATCATTGTCTATCTACCTACTTACCTATTATTAATCATCTAAAAACTTTAGTAGACGGTTTTGAAATTCTTCAGCATAAATATAAAGCACACATAATCTTCAAACAAAGGGAGGTTAAGCAAGGGGTGAACTATTTTTTTCTTTCCACAGTATAATCATATTTTAGTAAAATGATAGGCAGATATTGGAGAAACCTAAGCTATATAGACTATGTACATAATCTATTTCATTGGTTTCCCACAGAAACGAAAAGTCACAAGGAATATTGGGGCACATTAGCAGTATTTTACTAAGCCTGTCTGAGAACAAGTCTTCTTAATATGTATGATAATCCAGCTGACTGCATCCTACTGCTGCATGTTTAGGCTGTTTACACCCTTGTAAATGATGCCGTCACAAGCATACCTGCACACTTATCTTTGCATGAATCTCTGACTAGGCGGGTGAAGTCGATTCGTAATACAAAAATGTTGAGTAGAGGAATTGGAATTTCAAGACTTCTGATAGACTAACCCAAAGAAATTTATAGTATTCTAACACCTGTATTCCTATAAGCAGTGGACCATAGCTCTCTTTCCACTTCACTTTTGCCAGAATTTAGTATTCTTATTTGGATATATTTTATGCTTTTGATATACAAGTTATGGCATCTGATATGTTTTGTATTTTGTTATTTATTAGTCACAATGCCTACATTTTTATGTATTTATTGAGCTGTTTTTCTCTTTAGATATTTGCATTTATTTGTATCTTTGTGTTCATTTTTAACTTATTTGTAAGGTTTTTTTATATATTAAGAATAACTTTAATATCTGAAGCAAATAATTTTCTAAGTTTGTTGAGTTTGTTTCTGAGAGAAAGAGAGAGAGAGAAAGGTTTAATATGATTTGTCTTTTTCTGTTTAGTTTCCTAATAGAACTATACATAGGCCAATGTTCAATGGGCCCTATTTTAAGTGTACTTAGAGTGGATAATTTTGTCATATTTATCCAGAATTTTAGTTTGCTATTTAGAGGGTGGCTATTTAATCAAGAGCCATAAATGGTCACATTTGCAATGGTTTACCTGCATCTAATAATTTATCCAAAGACTGAACATAGGTATTTCTCATCATGTTACAAAAAGAAAAGATTGTATCAATCCTTTTTTTTTTTTTTGAATGTGTAGAATGATTCACTGACAGAACTAGTCCATAAATTGCATCAAGAGATTTTTAGGGAGGAAACTTTATGGCATGCCATTCTACTTACCTTTCCAGAGCTCTCTAAATCTAAGGGCTCACGTCCTAGCTCTTCTTTCTGAGGAACCTGTGTTCTCTGAGAGGCTGAAGCCCCACCTGGATAGGGCGCTGAGTGACTGAGGTAATGGGGGCCGATGCCCCCTACTGCCAAGAAAGTTGACTACATAGAAAATCCAAGTGCATCGTGGATCCACTTCAGATGCCCTTAACTTCTCAGGTAACTATACATCAAAAAGGGCAAAAAATAAGCAAAAGGCACAAATGGAACTGAGATTCCAGGAAACTGCTACTGTGAGGCTGATCTCAGGTCTGGGAGGAGAAGCCTGAGGACCTTGGCATTTCAAGGAGGATGACTCTAAGGTGAGACCTGACACTTAAAACTTTGGCAATGCCCTGTTGTGTTGGATTAGCATGTAATGATAAGATGGTTTTGGATTTATAGTGTGACTATTTCTTTTCTAACCTTGCATGGTCTCTTCATTTTGGGTGATTTTTTTTTTTATTCCTTTCCTAAGAGTGTGTTAATTTAGGCAAAAATGCCATCCTTGTTGACTAGGACAACACTTGTCTGTTGTGCCACTTAGTGTCTATTGATCTGTATGGGATTGATTGTCTGATGGTTAATTTCACCTGTCAACTTGACTGGTCCCTGGGGACCCTTCATATTTGGTCAAACAGTATTCTGGGCGCACCTGCAAGGTGTTTCTGGATGAGATGCACATTTGAGTCAGCAGTCTGAGTAAATCCTCTGTGGGTGGGCCTCATTGAACCAGTTGAAGGTCTGAACAGGACAAAGTCTGACCCTCTCCCAGGTAAGAGAATTCCTCCTGCCTGACAGCCTTGAGTTGGTACAGGGGCTCTTTGTGGTTCTACAGCAGCTTCTGGCCTTCAGGCTTGAACTGGGACCTTGGCTTTGCAGATGGTGGACTTGTGTGAGCCGAGTTCTTATAAATCTCTTAGATTGATAGACAGATATGGATAAGGAGATAGCTATAGATAAAAATATATGTCCTACTGATTCTGTTTCTCTGTGTGAGTGTGCATGTGTGACTGTGTGGTTCTGAGGACAGCAGTAAGGGTGTAAGCCTCCAGGGAATGGTGGGTCTACCACACAGTTAGAAACTAGGAAGTCTTCTTTCAAAAGTTGCAGGTATGTGGTTTAGATTCTGAAAGAACACAGACCCGCTGTTCATGCATACTCTTGAAGAGGGAATGAACCCCTGGAGGGCTTCCCAACAGGAAGTACTGAATGGGGTGGGCTTGAGAATGTGGTTACCATCTGGAGATAAGACATTCACTCACTGCCATTTTCATGCTTATATCTTGGAGGAAATCCTCAGCAGGTAAAATATAAATTAATATGTTTTGTGAAAACCCAGAGATACTCTATTGTGATTCTTTCATACAATAAGCTTTAGCCATCTGTTTCAAGTTCTCATTTTCTTAACAGTTAATCTGTTCTTAAAAGTTAAATTATATGATGAAAAATGACAAACTCCTCACTGAGTCATAACTGGGTTCAACAAGATAACAGTTGAATAGATGAACTTTTAGCCCTTTTTTTTCATAGTGGTTAGACTTAAGCAGACATATTTTTTCAATCCAATACTAATAAAAATTAAAATGACCCTTTCATTTTACTTTTTAGCAGTATCTACAATTTTTCATTTCACTCTATTTATAGAATTGGTAAGTTAGAAAAATCTTACATTAAAAATTTATAGGCAGTATAATAGATATGTTAACTGCAAAAAATTTTCAAATTGACAAGAATACAAAGGAAATTATATTTTCTGATATTCTGATATTATGATTCCTGATAATTCCATAATAAATGGAGATGAGATACTTTTTGTATGGAACATTTTCAAATATTTTTTACTATCTGTAAATCATGCTTTAAAACTACAGCTTCATATTTTTTATTCAGAATATAAAGATAATGTGGTTTTACTTTTAATGAAATTATGAAACAATCTTTATGTTTCTCTTAAGTCTTCCAAAGTGAGATATGAGGTATGCAAACAGAGGGGTGCTCCACTGGAAGTCAGGGGTCCCGTGTCTGGTCCTGGCTCTGGGTGACTCAGGTTGAAAGGTTAACTTTCTGAGTCTCCATGACGGGACCTGTATGATCAGGGCTTTGGGGCCATACAAGGCCATACAATCTCTTAGATCTCTTCTGACTGAAATGACCAGGTTTCTCTGTGTGTCTAGGAGTCAAGGAATTTGTGAGCTGTTCGATAGTTTTTGTGAAAATGTGTCCTCAAACTGTGCAATATAGTCATTGGTTTATGTGCTAGAGTTAGAAAGAAGACAATGAATAAGATAGCATTACTGTCAGCAAACAACTCTCTTTGCACTCTGTTTTTCTTGGAAGTCAGTGATTTTGATGAGCAGACAGGTGAAGGCATTTTAGGTACAGTTATCATTGTATTAAGGTAAGAAAAAGTTTACTTCTTCTGGGGAAGAGACTGTATCAGATGAGCAGCAGAACACTTGTTTAAAATGGCAAGATAATTCCTACCGGGATAATATAAATGACTGAGCAGGTATTTTTTGGCCACATTTGTTGGTCTAGGGTCTGTTTTCAGCCCTCTGGGTGGCTGTTTTAAGCATAAAACCTATAATATTGTTCCCTGTGACAACGAGGAATGTTTCTGTAGCCCTTTTTCTTGATCCGAGGGAACCTCATGCCTCTCAACTGTCTAGGAGGCAGTCTGGGACTGTGTCTTTCTGAGGAGGAGTTGATGAAATTGGGGATTAACTAGTGATCAGGTGCTGCCGTGAGGCCAGGGCAGTTTAGGAATCGAGGACCCAATTTTTAGGTGGAAACAGCCAAGTGGCTCTAGAGTGTTATTGGACAGAAGCAATAATGACCCCATGGCGGGATCATTATGGCATTTGACAGCTGCTGCGTGACCGTGGGAGGAAGAGGCCTCCTTCCGGCCTGCAGCGGCTCTCTCTACGTCTGTCCTCCAAGCCTGATCAATGATAGAGCTGCTCAGTTTGGTTTTTATTTTCTTTTTCTCAGTCCAGTTGATTTTTACTCTTTCAGCCCCAGACAAGTTTTTACTCTTTCAAAATATAAAAAGGAGCCACATTATTTGGTATGTCAGTATGTTTATGCATGTTATGAAATAACAGTTCAGGGGTGGATTGACAGTCCTGTTGGAGGGGGCTGAAACCTCAGAGGGCCGGCTGGTTCAGTCCAATGGCACAGAGACCCACGAGTCACTAAGGGTCACCCTGCAGCTGCACAACCAGCTGAGGGGTGGCTCCTGATCCAAAGTTAAATGACTTCTTCACTTGCAAATATCTACAGTTATACTACATGCAGGCTGTGATGGACACAAGATGCGTAATGATGTGAAGGCCCCTGGTGAATGGTAAACAGTAGGTGTGTGATACCCTTTATCCTTTTTAAAATAATTCTTTCTGTGATTCTTTCCTGTGGTTATGGTTCCAGATGGAAACAGACATAGGAAAATGTTTAAAAGGATTTGCTTGCCTCATGCAACAGTATGTCCGATGATCAGAACATCAGTTTAAGATGGTTTATAATGTTCATAGAGTTGTGTTGCTGGACCTGGATCACAGGCCTTTCCAGGGTCTCGTTCCCACCTGCACGCAGGCTGTGGCCATTTGCTAGCAGAGAGCCCAGGGGCCACCTCCTTTGCTGGCCTCTCAACACCGTGACTGTCTCAGCTTTCCTGGGGGTGAGCGCCAACTCTGTGCACACTGGTGCTTCACCCAGGCCTAAAACACGGGAGTCACGCCACTCCCACCCATCCTTACTCGGGTGACGTGTCGTGACCTGGGAGTGGGGTTTGGCCATTCTAGTTGGAAAGTGTGCTGGCATCAACACCCGTGGGATGTCCTTTGACTGAAGGCAGATCATAAACCATCCATCTCCCCTGCAGGGGTCTGCTCCAAGGGGTGGAGGTCTGGAAGAACTGTGGGAGAGCAGTCTGCATGACTGAGCACGAGCTGTTTTCTTTGAGCCTGTGCCCACCTTGGTGACTGACCACCTTGACTTTCTCTCCCCTTTCTTGTCTTACTTCCTTTTTCCCAGTCTTGCTGGGCTGGAATTGCATTCCTAATAAACTGTGAGCAGGAAAACTTTGCCTGATCCTCTGTTCTCTAAGGAAGAGAGAGAGCTAAGGACTGCTACCCTGATTTACTCTAAAGGGCAGACCCACAGACGGTGATTGGGAGGATTGCACCAGTCCTCAGCACCTCATGATGACAGCAAGAGCCCTATGTCAGGAGGAAACACCTGTCCCAGAAGTCAGTTTTGATATACTCACATTGAATAAGTCACTGGATAAAGTTCTTTTCCTGACCCAGTGCTGGTAATGGAACATTCAGCTAATGCTCCCTGTGTCACAACGGCCCATCCACTAGGACTGCATCTTATCTTTGTTGGGAAAGTTAGAGATTCTTCATCAGAATGTACTCATTAACCAGGAAGTGCATAGATATAATTCCTGCCACTTTTCTAAAACATATGTATTAGTATAACTGACACACAATAATTTAAAAGGTAGAAATTCAATTAAGTTTTGATGGATGTGAATACCCAAGAACTACCACCACGATCAAGATAATGTGCATACGCACTACCCTCCAAATTTTCTGTCTTTCCTACCTTATCTCCAGATAGCAATTTCTGTCATTTTTTTCTAATTTTCTCATTTATAATTTTATTAAATATTTTCCTTTCTTCCCAGTAGGACCGACTCAACTGTCTATAACGCAGATGTTGTTTGGAGAGTCAGTTATCCTGCAAAGAGCTTGTTCCACAGATACGGCATTTTACTCTCTGAAAAGGGTTGCCTGTGTACGACTTGGCTGATTCCTATGCCTGTTCCAAGTGGTGGAGTGTGGAAATATGAGGCCACCACATACATTCTTCTCTTTGATGAAGTTGACTTCACTAGATGTTGAAGGTCTGGTGTGCAGATGTTAACATAAAGTAAAAAATATAAGTATTGGAAAATTGGTTGATGCCTTTTCCAGTATGTCAGAAAAAGGCAATGTAATGTTTCTAATATATGTTGATTTGCCTGCTCAGAAATAAAACAGAGTAAGATAGCCTGAAGTTTTTCTTTGAATATTTTTCAAATAGAAGTTTCATATATTAAAGATGTGCATATAAAGTCAGGGTGCAAAATGGGTTGAACGCCACAGGCCTCCGTAGCCCTTTGACTGCTGAGTCACTAAGAATCCAATTTTAATTATAAACAGGTTGACTTTCTTTTCATCAGAATCTCCTCTTGTCCACATCTTAGCTATAATTAGGACTGAGTATCAGATAGTGGATTCTGGGTTAGCCTGGTCTCTTGGCAACTAATTATTCCACTGGCATGATTTTTCAGGCCTGGTTCTTTTATGTCCTTGGAACACCCTTTGGAACTGACTCAGTCAGTTTTAAGACACTAAAACCAATGCTGTTTTCTCCAAGGTGTATCTCGTAGTCCTGAGTCATCCTTTACTACATGTATTCATTTTTTAAAAAGTATTCCCTTTACATATCAATAGATTCCAAGGCTTGTGCAAGAACAATACTCCTTAGGAAGTTATAGGAATGTGAACTTAGACAGAGCAACGGACATGGGAACAGAGTGGATAAAAGGAACAGAAGGTGGTATGGGGACAGTCAGAGAGAAGTGATGTACTGAGGGATCAGACACTGGCAATGAGAGACAAACCAGAGATGCTTCTTACCTGATTAAGTGTAAGCACGAGTTCCTTCAATGACCTCCTTTCATGACATACAATCCCTTCATTCAGGATGAATTAAATCCTATTACAAATACAAGAAACATTCTAGAAACATTCCTAATATTGGCTTTTCTAATTATGCAGTGACTTGAAATCCCATCAACATCGAACATATGTGAAGTTCATCTACTCTAAATAAAATAAAAGATTTAGACTGGTATAATATTTGAAGTCAGAAATAGGATGCTTACTATTTATGAGTAGACATTTATTTCCCATGCTTTTCCATCACATATGAGGGTTTTCAGTCCCCTTGAATTATATTTTGCTGATGGTGAAAGTAATTAATGTGCCTTATTGTGAAATGAAGTTTTTTGTTTTGAGAGAGAACAGGAAATGCCTTTCTTTGTTAAAATGTAGAAATGTAAGTTCATTTCAGTGATTTTACATGTTTGGTTATATTCTTCCCTACTGCGCACACTCAAACATATTTGCTGAATTAAAATTTTTACAATCAGCCGTTGTTTGTTTCCTGGCAGGATTACTGAGGAATTGCTTTTTCTCTTCCCCTTTTCTCTTGATTATTGCTGCTTAACCTTGACATAACTCAATCCCTTCACAGATACCTGTATCTCTTTGTAACTTAGTTATCAATATTTTCACTCCCTTTTTATTTTTCTTTGTAATGATCTAGGAAAGTGTAGCTACTCCATTGTTCTCGACATTTCTATGTCATTTAAAAATATGTATATCCCTGAAGAAGCGTATGATTGAAAGATGCTTTTAAAATTATTTGAGATTATTTTAGTAGAATATAGCTCACTTACATTTATTGTCAAAATGGATATTTTTTATATTAGCCCAGCCACAATATATTACACTTTCTCTTTCTTATACAGTTTGATTCTCTCTTATTTATCACTGCCTGCTGATGAAATAGTGTTGCTTCTCATATCAATTCTGAACAGTACTAGTGGGTTCCTCTACATTTGTACTAGTACATTTAAAGCTTATATTTATCAACATCAATAGTATGAGAAACTTTTACAGCTTCCATTGATATAAACATGCCTTTATTTTTCTCCTAATTCTACTCTAACTACTCACAAATATCTATGGTTTATTCTTTTAATGGCCTTTAATTTTTAGATTAGTTTTAATTTTTTTTAGTTTTGTTCTTTGACATTATCTTTAAAATTGCATTAAGCATCTTTAGTTGTAAGAACATTTTAATGTTACATTAAATTTATAAAAACATTATCAACATTTTGACCTAACTCTGAATTTTACTAGAGTTAATAATGGGAATTACCATTTCTTCCACTTTATATTTTCTTCTTTTTAATGTTTCTTGTTTTCGTGTTTTGCTTCCCTGATGCATATATAACTTGAGCATGAATAGATGTTTTCAGAATCATATTAATCTACACATATCTTCAGTTGCATATACTTTTATTTAAATTGATTTTTTATTGAAGTATCACTAAGATACAATCTTATGTTGGTTTCAAATGCACAACACAGTGATTCAACAGTTACCCATATTATTAAATCCTCATCCCCACTAGTGCAGTTACTATCTGTCAATGGAACATGCACATATTTTTTAGTAAACTTGATTTTTGGTTTTTGAGCTCCTGATGTTCTTGTTAATCTAATTACACTCATGGGTAAATGTCTAGGGTAACTGTATGATGCATGTGGGCTCTGCTAATAATTGGGAATTACTATATGATTTCCTTAGTGGCCCCTCTGAGCACACTGGGTGCCATTCAGTTCCATGGGAGGACCCCATTCTGAGGGCTTTCTTGGGAGGGGGAGGCTTTGAGTCCCACATGTGGGCACAGTCAACCATTGGTACAAGCCCCTTAAGAAGGAGAAACTGCACTCTTCCCTGCTGTCTTCCTAGAGCTCCCTGTGGATGAGCTGACTCCACACAGGGTGCAGCAAACGTGCAGGAATTTGGGCAGTGGCCACCCTGAAGCAGCTTTCCTGAGGGCAGCACAGGACCCCCTGCTCCATGACTGGCATCAGTACGCCATTAATACATGAGTATGAAAAACAAGGAGAGAAGGTCACTGGGAAGACTGGCCTTCCAAAGGAAGAAGGGTGTAAGTTGGGCCTTTTTAATCGTGAGGCCTGGAGGTGAAGAACGTGGAAGAAGGCACCATTCTGAAGAGTAAGTTGTCAGATGAGAATAAATGACCCTGTCTTTTTTTTTTTGCTGCATTTGCCTCATGGATGCAGAGGCCAGAGAAAAGTCACAAACCATGTGTGTGGGACTGCAGTCCTGGCCAGACACGTCGCCACCGAGCAAAACCAGCTCCTGTGCTTTACTCTTGTGGCTCCCCCTTCTGCTATACATCAGAGTGAAATTTCCCATGAACCCATTGCCCTCTACTGTGGCCATTTTACGAGCTTCTGGGATTGGTTAATGTGCATATGTTGCTTACTTCTCCTCAAAGACTTGTGGTCCTCCTGTGTGCACAGAACACGCCCTCACACACATGCACACCCCCTACCTTCCTGGTGCACACAAACTGTCACTAATCCATCTCCTTCTGAGTTTCTGCAGCGCAGCCTGCCACAAAACACCGGTAACCTCACAGCCCACGGTGAAGCTTACGCAAATTTTAGGACTGCAACATTATGTAATTTTGCATGAGGTCAGCTCTCACATATCTCATTACTTGTCCCAGGGCATCAAGTACAGGGTTCTGTACAGGGCTGTATTCTCGGTAATTGTTTGCTGATGGATTGATTGTGACTGATATTTTAGGAACTCTTTGAGGAACACAGCGCAACCATAGCACCTGGGGAAAGGAGAGGGCATGCCCTCTGGATGATTTCTCAGTGCCAGGTATGGGTTTGTATTTTTTCATAGCATTCTTATATAATGAAGTAAGATGCTTGCTAAAAATACATGTTTCAGAGGTTTTTTTCCACTTGGATTGGAACTGAATTGCTTTACACATTCTTTGGAAAGAAGGCTGAAATCCTGTTAGTTAGCATTATGAGTCAGCTGTCTATATTTATGACATAGGTTTATGGACTGCATATATTTATTAGGGCATGGTACCTGCATGAATAAGAAAATCAAGACAGATGTCTTAAGTTGCCTCTATGTGATAACCGAGCAACTTACATGTTCTGCCAAATCAGGAAAAAAATGATGCAAACATGCAAGCTAATTGCTGGAATTTTGAGTGTAGAAAATCTGAAAGAATGAATTTTTCATTTTTCATTACTTTTGCTTAGTGTAGACATCATTCAAATACTAAGAATTGCATTGCAGCTCTAAATTAGATGCACAAAAACTTTGCACTATTTGACATTCTCCATCTTGCACACTTATTTGTGAGGTTGTAGATATATTTTGTTTTTGCATTAGGCATCAGAATCTAGGGAGGAAATCATTGTTTGGAAAAATATTTTGCATCTTCCGTGCAGCTCAAGGAGAGACCTGGGTGTCAGTGTCCCCCAGGAGTCAGGGAAAGGGATGTTTCTCAGCATAACAGACCAACTTGAATGTATTTAATGCTCTGCAGGAAGGAAGAAGAAAAGGGTGAGAGAGAGAGTGCATGGTTAATCATGGAGCCAGCAAAAACTCGTGTGATACGACATGGCCAGGGGCAGGCAAGGAGAGAAGTGGAGTGGTTAGTATGAAGTTTGGAATCTAGGAACATTTAACATGGATTGGCTTCTTGTAGGAATCGTGACCACAGCCTGATGCCCATGGCTGTGGGTGTCCCATGCACACACTTTCTGGAGGTCTACCTGGTGAATCACAGGAGGAGGTCTGGGCTGACACAGGAATCCTGGAGCATGTGCATGCAAGCAGGGGCTGGATCTCCCAACCTGGTCCACACTAAGCACTCGTGTCCTGGAGGGCCTCCACGCCCACAGCCCCACAGCACTTTCAGCCCCTGGACCCCCGTCGTGTCCACCTGGAGCATCCCCCAGTCTGGGCATGGCTCTTTCCCCTCTCTGAGGTCTTCTGAGGGCCACCATCTTGGAGGCCATGGGTGACCACCCCTTTGGGAGTCAGTCCACGTTCCTATTATCTGTCACCACCCTGCGCCCTGGGCACTGTGCTGGTTGGTTTATGTTGGGTCCTTTCTCAGAGCCATGCTCCTCAAGGAGGGAGATTTTTCTTGCTTTGTTTCCTGCTCCAGCTTCAGAACCTAGAACAGCTCCTGGCACAGAGACTCCCCATGGCTCATCAATCCACGAATGAATGATGGAGTCTGTTTATGTGTTTTCTGAGTAAGCTCTTTAGAAGCAGAGAGGAATAATAGCTCCTTACCCAGTGTACTTGGGTGGAGAGACAGCTTCATCCTTGGTCAATCTGGGCACTTCTGAACCTGAATTGACCAACCTGCAAGGAAAAGGTGAATGCATTCTAGTATTCATGCCCAAGTCCAAAGATACCTTATTATATAGATAGACTCAATTAAATGGTCTTTGACATTTAAGTAAAAGATTCCCAAATGATCCCATATAAACCCAAATGATTATTAGCCTGTAACATGGCTTGTCTTCCTGTGCTTGGAGATTGCAAATGAAAGTATCTATTGACACATCTCATTATTCTAAATTGGCACATTGACAGGTTGGGATTTTACAGGGAATAAAAGCTACAAAAGGAAAACAGCAATACTTACAAGTTCATTTTCTTTGAACATAATTGGTAAAATATAATTTTCTACCAGTGCAACATTGAATCTTTCCCCCTATTTTTAGGGTGGTGTTTGGAAGTGAGTGTTCAGTCTCTGTGCCTCACGCAACTGCCTGCCTGTGCCGACAGGCTGGCTGAGCCCAACAGGAGGCAGATCCTTGAAAATGGAAATGTGAAGGGGTGGCGAAGGAGCAGCGGTTGAGGTCGAAAGCAGATGTCTTGATGGACTGCTTCTCTGTGACTCGTGCTGCCGTTCTGAAGTAAGAAGTAAAGGCTCTCTCAAATAGCACGTAAACTCATCTCTGTAGGAGAGGACAGGCTGGTCTTCTGGAAGAAGAACCCGGGAGTTTCCTTCATGTGGAAATTTCTTAACAGCCATTCTGGATAAACACATTCTTAGGCAAATGTTTCTTTTGTGCCTAAGGATACCTGCATGACAGTGCTGGGATCTCTGCATGCCTGCTTTGATGGGTTATTTTATTCGATAAAGGAGCAGAGCTTTGGTATTATCAATAGGTGTGTATTAACTTCAGAGAAATGAACCCATGACTCACACTCTTGATGAACTTTCTATGGCTGAACACTGAACACATTCTTTTCTTTATTCTGAATCTTGCCCACTTTAAAAAAGAAACTGATCATGAGCAGAATTTGATGAAGCCTTGGCTCAGCGGCAGCCATCAGAATCGGTCACGGTTACGGCACAATGAGCCAATCAGGTCAGTGAGTTAGATGTGAACTTTTGGACCAAAGCTAAATCCCCAAACAAATATTTTAAACAGCGCTTAACATTTACAAATAAAATCATACTTACCCATGTGCAAGAGGTACATGTAAAATCTGCTGCTCTGTCACTTTATGTTGAGCAGACAGCCGGGATATTTTCCATGCTTGGAGGCTTATGAATGGTCTAGTATGGGGTTGATTTTGGTAAGGGCCCTTGGAAGACAGTAGGCCTTTTAGTATTTAATTCGTGGAGGTCATTATATTTTATTAATCACATATTATTTTATGAGTTCTAAGTTCTTTTATTTGTTGTATCAAGGCTGATGGGGCTCTAAATACTCTACTTCCAATAGATTTCTGTTACTTGTTGCCTGTTTTCCCCACTGTTTTTTTCATGTATTCTGGTGATATTTCAAATGTTTTTAAAACCCAATATGAATTTCATTGTCTTTTAGGAAATTACTGTTTTCTTCTGCTATGTATTTGTTTATTGTGTCTGATCTTCTTTGTTGTTTGTTTTTCTGTTTACCTAGGCCAGAAATGGGAAGAAAATATTATAAAATGATTCCTTTAATTATTCATGTTTTTACTTATATAATTGTCAAAACCAAGAAATGGCCGCATTTTGGCTTCTGGATTTATTGGATGGATTTATTACCCTTTCTCATTTTCTGGCTCATTGCCACAATGAAAACCCCTGATCCCCATGGAAAGGCTCTGTTTCCGTTTGAAATGGCTACTTTGTGTTGTAGGGTGCAGTGAGGCTTCCTGGGGGGCGAGTTAGGTGGCTGTGCTCACTTCATCTTCTTGTCCTTTGTCCCTAAGGAGGCTGAATAAACAACCTCTCATGCTGCAGTTGCTGGCAGTTCCAGACACCCTGCATAATAAAGGGGGGCTTCTCGCTCGTGTGGTGTGGTGTGTTTTGTGCTTTGTGTGCTCTGTGCCCTTTCACAAAGCTCTCTGAAGATGCAAAGAGAAAAGCTGCTCCTCTTTGGAGGCCCAGGGGGGTCACCACCAGGGAACTGACTCAGCCACCCCGGAACAGGACTGTGTTCCCCGAATAATCTTCCTGAGCCCATGAAACCTGGCAATGGTCAGTTCAGGATGATGTAATGAAGGACCATAGGCTGGGGGCTCGAATGACATTCATTATACCACATCCTGGAGGCAGCACATCTGGGATCCAGGTGTGGGCAGGGCTGGTCTCCTAAGCCTCTCTCCTGGGATGCCGTCTCCTCTTGTGACCTCATGCAGTTGTCCGTGTGTGTGTGTCTGTATCCTAATCTCCTCCTCTTACGAGGACACTGGTCAGCTGGGATCAGGGCCCACCCTGGTGACCTCATGTTACTGTAATCCCTCTTCAAAGACCCCACCTCCAATCACAGTCACATTTTGAGGTCCTGGGGGGTGAGTTCTTCACACGTGGATTTTGGGGGACACAATCCAGCCCACAGCAGTGTCTGTTATGTATCCAAACAAACAGCCCTGTTCTGCATAATCTTTGAATTGGTGGGTCTTCGTAACTTCTGCCTCACGCCGATCCTGCTTTATAGGCCCAACTGCCACTCAGGCTCACAGACCTGCTCATGATGAATTTGAACAAATAGGAGCTATTATGGTCTTTCTACTGTTTCTCCACCATCCCTGTAGACTGCCAATTCCAGAATGTATGAATTTATGATAAAATCATTTCCATTGTCAGGAAGAGGATGGGTCCTGAGTGTCTTAATCTGGTTCATGGAGCAGATACACATTTGGTGTGAAATGGCACACGGATGCAAAGACAGCTATCTTCAGCACAGTGAGCCGGCATTTCTTTAAAAAGTCATAACATTTCTTACGTTGGTGTAACTGATGATAAACATTGGTAAAAATAATCTGTTTTTTTGCAACAAACATTGGACAAGGAGGCATAACCAATTTACTATTCAATCTAACTCCTCTTTTAAAAGATGAAATATCTTGCCTTTTTAATATAAAACCAAAGCCAAGGTGGGTAAGGAGAATTAATTTATGGAGGAAAAAATTACTTACTGAGAATATCTATAACTTGGAAAAATGTATCTGTTCGCAGTGACATATGGGCTTCACTCTAAAAGCATAAGCTTTTTCAGATCCCATTAGGAATGCATTTTTCTAAATAGTTACTTTTAAACTTCATAAACAAGCCAAACAACATATGGAATGATTATGATTTACATAAAATATGATGTGGGAAATGTCCCATAAATTCTTCCTAAGTTTGCTGCACACTTTCTTTTTGGAAACAAGGCCCAAAGGAAAATAAGGGCTTCAATTTATGATTAACTGTTGTTGTAGTTGACCACTCTTCTGGTAAACGCCTGTTTTTTTAAGATTGCTGCTCTAATGAAGCACTGCTCATCATTTGCAGGAGTGGAGGGAGTTGCTTTTGGTCACAAACAGTATTTCTTGGTATGATGTTTCTTCTGACCCCAGTGCTTCCAACTATGGGTTTTATATGTATGTATATAATTTATATATTTATTACTGTATTTTTTTTACAACAAACCGAAGTTACTTAAATAATCAGGAGAAAACACAACAAGAAGCCACAATGTCTGTGAAATAAGAATGGGTATTTATGGTACGATTCAATTATTCTCTGGAGGGCATACACTATATTTTCTCTATCATTGTATTCCATAAAATGTCAGGCTGAGTACTTTTACATACACCTTTAGTAAATATTTTTGAATGACCAATCCTGAGATCAAAAGATGTTAAATCTTATTCACAACAAGAAATTCACTCCCATGACATATGTGTAAAATAATTAGATGCCGATTAAAGATAACAAACAGCAGTTTTATGGAAAAAAAATCAGTGTAAAGAAAAATTTAAAAAGAAGATGCAGTGTTAAATTTTTTCTTGGGGTGGGCTATGAAGAAGCAATCACTCTTTGCAAAGTTCCAACTTTTTGATAGAAATGTATCTTTTAACATACTACAATATTGTTTTTATCTTATCATTGTTTCTCTGTACAGTTATTCAAAATAACTTCTCCAAATATGTCAAGGTAACCTGTGTGGACTATATGAAAGGTCTCTTATTGCTTTAAGTTTGGTGTGAGGAGTGATGGTGGGTGCAGGGCTGTGGCTCTTTCTGGAGGAGTGGTTACACGTGCTTGTCTATATGTTTACTTAAATCCAGCCGTGTCAGGAATTGCCTAGCAACACAGTACAGGGACAGGATTCAGGATGAGTGGCAGAATTTATGACATGGTGAAGAGAAAACACTGCATAAATGAGTGTCATAACGGCTGATTTTTTTTTTAAGGAAAAATGTATAAGATTAACTTTCAAACTATGTTTGCTGTGTAAGCTCACAGGCCCCAACCAGTAGCAGAATATATGTCACATTCTAGGCCTGGGTGCCACAGTTTCACAGTTCCTTTTAGTCATCCCAGGTCTCTGTTGATAACTCCAGCAGTTATCCTTCTTACACCAGCAAGGAATGGAGGGAGCTGTGCTCTGAACCACTCCAGGGTCTGTATCTTGTGTGTGTGATGTGAATACCTGTATATGTATGTGCACAGTGTTTACATTCATATTATGTACACATACATATATGGAGAGGATAGATAAATTTATTGAAAGGAATTGGCTCCCAGGATTATGCAGGCTGAGAAGTCCCAGGATCTGGAGGCCCAGGGGAGCTGATGCTTTGGTTTCAGTCTGAATTTGAGTCCAAAGGCAGGAAAGGATGAATGACCAGGCACAAAGATAGTCAGAAAGAGAGAATTCTTCTCATTGAATCCAGGCCTCCAGTAGCTTGGATGAGGCCTGCTGCATGAGGAGGGCCATGTGCTTTACTCCATCTACTGATTCAAAAGCTCTTCTCACCCAGAGCATCTCACAGACACAGCCAGAATCATGTTTCACCAAATGTCTGGGTACTCCACAGCCTCATCAGGTTGAAACATAAATTTAGCCATAAATACAGATATAGATATGGTTTATAGATTATGGATATATGTGGATAAATACGGACAGAGAGATATGGATAAATATGAATAGGTAGAGAGGACTGTATAAGCTGCCCTAGAATTATAGATACAGCTGTATTAATGGCCACTCTGTAAAAGTTAGAAATTCATTAATCTTTTAGGGTTATATCTTCATTGCACATAGAAAGGTATTTGGACTCACCCACAGAAATCTGAATAAAGCAATTTAAGCCAATATGTATATGCACAATACGGCAAACTAAAATTTCTAAAGTATGTGACAACTTGAAGCAAGCAAAAGACAGTTACTTTTCTCTAGTTTTTGCCTAACATAAAACTTAATATTCAAGATTTTCTCTTAACACTAGGATAATCATAATGATTTTGTGAGTTAGAATTGTATTATCAGTTTCAGTACACAGAAATTCAAGAGCAGGCCATGTGATTTCTCCAAGCTTGTCATTTCAGAGTTTTTTAGAACATTCATTTAAAACACATTTCTATTCCAACATTCCATTTTGAGAACACATTCATTTAAATGTAGCTACATAGAAACATTCAAATTTACAGATCAAAATTTTCTTGCCATATACAATAGGAAATCTAAGAAATGCTATGAACTTTTTATATATAAATAATATATGTTAAGTGCATTATAGTTTACATATATCTGTAGTATGTATATACATATAAAAATACAGCATGAAAATTGGGACATTTAGATTTTCTTGAGTTTATAAAGCAAATGTAATGAACTTAACATTTTAGAAACCATCCAAATGTAAGTAAATTCAAAATCAAAGGAAAAATAAAACCTTAATTTGGCTTCAAAGACATTCAATCTGTCTAAAATGGATAAGGCCTATGTTCATCCATAAGGGTATGCATTTCTAAACTTGTAGATAAATATGTGGAGTGATTCTTTCAGTTAGGAACCAATTTGTCCTTTACAAATGGATCACCACCGGTTCTGTTAATTTGTTCATTAGGGCTCCATATGGGGCATGTGGTGTTGAGAGACAAATAGAAACAATTTGGGAGGAATCTGTTATGTAAATCAGGGCATGTGGATGAAAAGAAGAATCCAGGATTTTGTGGCTTTTATTGCCTTAGCTAATAAAGTCACAGTTCACTTGGGCAATTATAAAAAGTAAAGTAATGCAGGGACATTAGTTTACAAATGGACATTTGTAAATGGCCAAACAAAGATGGACATTTTGGGGTTCTCTGTTTTGGAATTGTCCAAGAAAGGGACACGTTAAATTGAACTATGTGAAATTAGTGTGTTTGCATGTCCAAAGCAGTTATTGGTGGCTTCCTAGCATTCAACCTAAACAGCTCTTCGAAAGGATCATTGTCAGTGGATTTAAGGGAATATGAGAAAGTATGTGGGCATTCACTCAGACCAAAAGTGGGACTTGAGCTTTTTAAAGCATTATTTAAAACCTAATGGCCTTTGAGGTCAGGTAGGTAATATTCACTCTCAGAAGTTTTAAAATAAATTGAGTATTATCCAAACAAATGTAAATGAAGGCATGCGAAAGAAGGTAGGAGTCAAAATGTGGTGCCACAAAGCAAACAGTGATGAGCAGGAGTGTAGGTCCACCAACATATTGAACCAGCCATCTCTGTCACCCAGCTTTTACTCGTTTCTAAATTATCTGTGTATCCTTCCTCCACCACTTTTACTTTTTATTCCCATTGCAACTGCTAACTCTTTCCTTGTCTCTACTTCTCAACCTTGATTCATACTAACCATACTGTTTGTAAGCCCTTTTTTAATGATTCACACTCAGTTCCTTCTTTGAAACTCAGCAAATCCTAACTGCATTTCTATGACCAAAGCACTCTTCTCCTAAAATCTTCCCTGCTGCAAATGTCATTTCTCAATTTATCAGATTCTTCTAAACACTTATTTTCTCTTCTCATAATTTATAACATAAATATTATCTTTTTTGCGCATCAATTTCACATGTATCTTACTTCTTCAGTTGGAGATTATAAGCTCTTGGAAGTTTGGGTCCAGCTGTCACTATTATTACCCCTAGAGACACATAAGAGCTTAATGATTAATAATAATTTACTGATTACTAACACTACCTAGCAGACACCTATAAAAAACCCTACTCAACAATAGTAGACCATGCATTATTTTCAAGGACAGACCATAACAGGACATAAAACCAATTCAGTAAATTTAAAAGATTGAAATTTTTAAAAAATATGTTTTCTGACTATAATGGTGTGAAATTAGAAGTCAATAACAGAAAGAAATTTGGAAAATTTATACATTTGTGGATATTAACAACACATTCTTAAATACCAATGGGTAACATATGAATGACAAGAGAAATTTCAAAATACTTTGAAATTAATGAAATGAGGACACACTAAAATGCTAAAAATCATGGGTTACATGAGAATCACCTCCCCTATCATTTCATCTTCATGTTTGTCTAATACTTCATAACAGTTTCTCCATTCAGGCGAAAATTGTTACTTCCTCATATCATCCGCCAAACAGGAGGCACCAACTATTTCTCTTTCTTTCCTAAACAACCCTGAGCTTCACCTTCAGGGAGATTCAGAGAGTTGGTAACACCTGTGTTATTTCTGACGGGGCCCTTGCCAACCTCACTGAGAGTCTATGCTTGGAGCTGTGAGGTGTGCACCAATAATCATTGATTTCTGCTCTCAAGCAGTTAACTACCACCATGGAGTGTCACAGGAATGCCAATGCCTTTTTTACCTAATGGAGAATAACAGGCGGTGGCATGCTGGCAGCACTGTTGCTGGGGGTCTGCAGATTGAAGCCAGGATCACAGTTTGCTAAGATCGTATATGGAAGTAGTGGCAACCAGGCATTGGTAGGTTGGGGTGTGGGGTGGCAGAGGACAGACTTCCATCAGGGAAGTGTACCAGGGAGGTGTTCGAACAATCTACCAGGATAAGCACCATTCTGTAGAGGTTTAATATTTAAATATGGTGGGATAATGTTTTGTGCCATCAGGGGAGGTTTAGAGATCCTCAACTTCATTTATTGTTAGTGACTAGAATACCCAGGCACCTGCACATGATTTTATTTTATGTGAGTTGAACTTTTGGACTCTGCAGCCCTTCTCACCAAGACATGAAGGCACCCTCCCTCCTTGACTAATGTTAGTACCGCCCAACTTGGAACCTTCAGGGCAATATGTAGGTCTTGATTCCAGAAAATCTTGAATGCTGATGCCCAGAGGACATTTTCCCATGAATACGGAAGAGAAAATATGGCTGTGGGCTTGTGTTGGATAGCAGGTGTTCCTTCTATATGCTGAGAAGACATTTCCCAGAGCTCCATTCCACGTTCAAAATACCCACATCTCTTAAATGTCCTTTGTTCTCTCCTGTGGTGTATAAGTTTCCTGTATTTATTTTATTAGAATAGGAAGGTTTCCCTGGTGACTCAAAACTGGCTTGCTCCATGTCTTTTCTAGGTCATTCTAGAAGCCAGAACTGCTGTTCAGGGTCCCATGACACAGTTCAGACAGGAGGGAATTCAGAGGCAGGTGGTGAAAGAGGGAATTAGATTGAATGTTGGGTTGATAGCTTATAAAACCACACGGACAGTCTGTGAATATGAAGACTCCCAAAATACAGTTAATTCACATGAAATAATGTTAGGTCTTCAGATACCAAAAAGAGTTATAAATGCTTTGTCATGCTCTCTACTATTGGATAATTTTAGAGACATGATATTTGATTCTTCTTGGGGTAATAATGGTTTGCAAGTTTTTGGTTCAGTGAATCACTAATAATAGCAATACTTATGCAGTGCTTAGTAAGTGCCACGAACTATACTAAGTGCTTCAAGTATTTCCTCTACATAATTTCAACAGGAACCGTGTGATATAGATACAATTACTATCCCTATTTTGTGAAGAGACTGAAGAGCAGAGGAGTTAAGTTGCCTGTGGCCACACAGTTGGTGAGTGGTGGAGCCTGGAGCAGACACAGACATCTGATGCTATATTCGTGCTCTTAGCCACAGGTTATACTGAAAGCAACTTACCGCCTATTCATAACCAATCCTGCCACTAACAGCTTCAGTCCACAACTTAATGAGTGCATCTGTGGGCATGTAATGGCTATATTGGTTTTTCATAGAATATACTTTAATATGCCCTTTTCAAATTTGTCATTAAATTCATAACTGACTTGAAGTGACCCCACAGAACAAATTTACAGCATTTAGAACAAATGCAGGTTAGAGCAAAGAGATGTACCTCTCCTGCGAGGGCATCGCTCACTGAAAAGTTTAAGCTTTCTGAATTCTTGGGCTTGGCTGATATAAGGAAACCTGGGCAACTCTAGTGTAGGTCTGCCAAGCAACCATTTGAGAAGAGACTACTGAAAATCTTTTGCTACCTTAAAAATGGTCCTGAAGTATGTCACATATATTTGAGTGTGCCTATATGAATTGGCACATTTGATTGTATAATCTCTGGAGAATTAACATTTAATGAAAAGTTCTGAAATGAGTAAATTGTTCCATCTCAAACTGAATTCCAATTTTTACTGGGAATCTCCTAAGAAAACAAGCAGACATTTCTTAGGAAACAAATGTACTGTTAATTCAATAGAGAATAGAAAGTTATGCCTTTGTTTTTGTATAAAGCAATAAAACTTTTTTCATATCTGCATAAGCAGTATTATAATTAGTACAGAAGAAGTGGCCAGGTGCAATCAGTGGAGTCATGTTATAATTTGTTTATACAGAAAAGATTTTATTCTTTTTCTTGAAACAAGGGTTCAATGAACTAACATGAAACTAAGTGTGAATAATATGCAAAAATGAACTTTTCCCCTTGAGATAAGAATTTGAAATATAAAAAATTGAAAATGTGCCCAAAGATGGCATATATACATACAAATGATTTTTTTGGAAATGCTGTTAGATTTCAAGAAAAGGGTATTTTAAACACTTGCACAGAATAGTGTACTTCCCTGGTGGACATTCTACTCACCACAGGAAAGTGCTCTGTTAGGATGCTGAGTGTGGCTTGCACAACTAGGATATGACCTAACAAATTCTGGAGAGTACTATAAATTCTTTAGAATACACTATCTCACTTTAGCCTAGGGCCATTATAACTGCTGAATTACCGTGGAATTCATGCCAGGTCTATTCTGCACAACCTGTCACTCTCCTGTGGCACCGCCTGCACTGAGCTGAGCTGCAGAGCCCCTCTTGGTTTGCAGTGCACCCCCACAGCCTGCTCCACCAGAACCCCAGGAACTCATGGTGAGCTATTATTTTTATCCTGTCACTCAAACTTTCTACCCAATAACCACCATTCCAGCAATAACGGCAGCGTGTTAACCAGATGTGTGCCATGCAGCAGACTCACCCATCTTGAAAATGTAAAAACTAAAAAAAATAACAGAACCGAGGACCCAAAGTGTCAAGTATGCCTGGCTATTCTGAATCATTTATCAGAAATAGTGTGATATTCAGATATTTTGAAATAATATACAATTAAGATGTTTTTAATGCCCCATAGGCATGTTTTCTGTAATTAATAGACCCATTGTTTTAGAATGAAAAGAAATAACTAAACATTATTCCTTTTGAATGCCAAGTCTTGGCATAAATGCCTGATGAATGTCAGTCTCTTGTATTGGAACGTGTACAAGGTCAGGAAGCAGGAAGTCTTAGACTTCTGTGTCAGCTAAACAAACTCATTAGCCTTTCTTGATCTCCATTTTTCCATAAAAACATTAAAAAAATTAAATAGTATTATCTGTAGTGCCTCATTCAGCTGGGAGATTATTTAGCTTTTTAAAGTCCTATGTGTTGCTATTAGTAATATTCAATCCTGAGACCTTTGACCTTTTCAACATTGCTAAGTACTGATGTTGTATGAAAGTGTGTATGGTAGTTTTGAGGGGATAAAAAGGTAAGGACACAGTTCATACACTCTAGGAACTGCTTTTGAGAAGACAAAAATAAATGAAAGTAAACAACAGAGTGCAGACGGTACAATGATGAATGCCACTTGAGCTGTGGAGATGAGGACCCTTCCCTGAGCTGAGGCTGGGCACAGTGTGGTTGTGTGCAGGGAGGTCAGGAGCTCTGGGGCAGCCTGGGCCTGCCTGTTGCATCCCGCAAGCTGCATGGCATCCTGCAAATGTTAGTTATATAGCACAATAACGAACAGAGTGTGGTTGGCCAAGACACTGGAGTAACTCCGAGTCTTTCTAGCGGGGAGAATTTATCAGGAGACTGGTTAAGCAGGTGACAGAACCGCTGGCAAGCCAGATCTGGCATGTAGAGGCGACCCCAGCAGCATGGAGACAGGCTCCCACACCAGGAAGGGCAGAGGCCAGGATGGGGCACAGAGCCAACAGGCCCGCCTGTTCCTGTGGGGGCGAGAGCCTCCCCTGCCTGTTCCTCCATCTCCCACCTGTGTGCCCTTCTCTGGAGGCCATATGAGAGGAAGCAGGTGCAGGGCTGGCGACAGACTGACTGCGGTGTACTGGGCATGGTGCATTATACAAACTGCAAGAGTTATCGTGCTCCACATCCTTGACATAGATTTTAAAGATCAGAAAATGGAAGTGTAGAAAGGTTAAGAAACTTTGATATGGGTGTAAGACTACTAACTGGAAGACGAAATTGTAAATTGTCTGATTCCCTGTAATTTTTTCCACTTCAGGTGTGAGAGATGCCCCAAAGAGCAGGCTCACACACATTGCAATGACTACTGGCAAACCACTAGTTGCTGGACCAGAAGAGCCTGGCACATGCTAAAATACTGGGAGAGTTTTGTAAAGACTTTGGGCTTAAGTATGAACAAACCTGGCTGTTCTAGTGGCTCCTAAAACTTTCATGGATGTTTAAGCTATGTTTTTTTTTTTCCTGGAGCCAGATGTGTGCAGCTGTATGCCAAAACATCAGGGAGAATTTCACAGGGCTGGACACATTTAAAAGTTCTGATGGAATATTCTAGAAGGGAAGAAAGCAATAAGAAAATCAGGGTTTGCAAAAATGATTTATTATGTGGCTGCCATGCAATAATCTTATAGCAACTTGTATCAATTGTTTGGAATGGTATTACCAAATTTGGTTGTAATTAAAAAGATTGATTTCAGTTGATCTTTATAGATCAGTTTCTCTTTCAAATGAGTTAGTAAGTTCTTGTTATTTTTGAAGCAATGCCTAGTTCATTGCTTGACTCCTATTGCAGGCTACACAGATGTACTCCTTCTACTCATTAAAAATAAGATCATAACATGAATCAACATGTTTTACATGTTCTTGCTTTCTCTTCTTTGAGGATGGTATCTATAGCATGCCTTGAAGGACATCGTTTATTATTCAGGGCATGTTTGAAAAATACAGGGAATTTCTAGTAGCTCTGTGTTGCATATATGTATCAAATACAAGAAATATTTAAAGTTTGTATGATGGGCTTTGGGTCAGCCCTGATCTCATGATGTTAATCCCCAGGCTGGATTCAGAACTCCAGGCCCTGCCTGGGCGTGGGAATAGGGGAAGAGAGGTCTCCCTCAGCAATCCAGGTGGTGAGTGCTGACAGTACTCAGGGGTCACTACTCTATCCAAAGTCCTATCATGTACGTGCACACACACACACATGTACATACACAGAGAAGGAGACATAGATCAGTTTATCCTTAAAGCTGGTTTTGATTCAGAGCTGTGCATTGGGGAGCACTGGACAGGAGCAGTCAATTAATACGGGCAGAAAAGACTCAGAATAAGAAAGGTGATGGGCTGCCCCAGATGAGAAGGTGGCTGCTGCCCGCCCTGGCTCCTATGAGTAGCTCAGCTCAAATATGCCTTTACACACAGCCTCTGAGAGCTTCAGATGCTCGAGCTGTGCAGTTAGACCCCATATGTCAGGATGCCTCTTGTATATTTCTCTGCAACTGCTTTTTAGAACCAATAATTAGCATTTCAGGACAGGGTTTAGATAGTAACCAGTGGAAGTGACTTGTGTATGTTATGTGTACTATTAAATTTATGGACTTTTTTTTTAGCTTCTCAGAAACGCTCTCATTAAAAATAAGATCATAACATGAATCAACTCATCAAAAGTACACACTTTACACCAGGGGTTTACTTATCCCTGCTTTTCATCTTTATACACCGAACAGGCTATCATAGGCTTATTGGCTAAAAAATGATGATGTTTACTTACTGGATTACAGAATGCTGTCTGGTTAAAGGGAGAGTCTAAGTTCAAATGGGGCATAGAAATCTTCAAAGTGTTCTAAAAATGCTTATCTGGAATCACCAGTTAACGGACAGCTTTTATTCCCTACTGATTATTTTATAAAAGAAATGAAATGAGAGAAGAACAACCTCATTTAATGCGGGTATCTAAGACCATTAAATGCTACGGAGTGGGCCATTCTCAATCAGTGGAGAGTCTGGCACTTCACCACATGGCCTGCTATAAAGCGATTCTGTGATGACAGTTGGGGCGACACGGTCTACAGTTATCAAACATGTTTTAAATACTTTCCATGGTAACCAGAACTTTTGGAAATATTTTCGTCAAGGACACACACACTTTAACTGGAGCTTGGAGACCTTCAGATTTTAATCCTAGCTTTGTAACCAACAACCAACATAAACTCAGGAGATGGCCCTTAAGTGTCTGTAGCACAGTATTACCAAAATGAAAAGTTTAGTGAACAGTTAGGTTCCCTTTCTTTTTTAAGCCTGGTACCACTGCCTTCTCTAACGACCTGTGCTTTTCTCCTTTAGGGGAGCATACCTGCTGTTGCTTTGGCCACATAATTTAAATGAGAGTACCAGACTCTGGGAACCCACTCCTCATGACCACCTTATCTAGTGCAAGGATGGACATTCTACCCAGGTTTCATCTAAGTTGATTTCTTTTAATTTGGAAGTGAGAAAAGAAAGTCTCTTTTATGCTTACAAGATCTTAAGATTAGGAGCCCAGGATTTTAAGAGCCATCTCCCCATTTCATCCTAGAGGTTGGGCTAAGAGGAAGATGCTCACCACAGAAGAGACAGGAACAAGGGGCAGAGTCCCATACCTCAGCCCACCCGGGAAAATCTCAGCCTTGTTTTTTCTGCAGTTCATTATGGAAGATGTGCCACAGTCTAGCGAAGTTCAGGTTGGGCCCCTGACACTGCAAACCAAAGATTTCTAAGGGTACGAAACTCAGTGGACTTTGAAATCCCTTCCATCTCCATTATTCCATGATTTTTATGGTCTACTAAAGGAAAGTTAAAATAAAAAAAAATTTTTAGGTAAACCTCACTTAATCAGAAAACTGTATTAACCAGAAGACACAGTTTCACAAACATTTCAAGAGTCTAGAATAGAACAGTGCCTGACACACAGCAGGACCCATATAAATATTTGTTAACTGGTAAAACGATTCTAAATGATTCATACGTTGCAGATAAGATGTATTTATTGGCAGAATTATACCTTTAAGGATGCATGCTTGGTTGTCAATGACAGTGACTGAATCCTGCAGGTCTGTGCTGGACACAGTACAGTGAGTGTGGGGCATAAAACGTCTATACTCGTGTCATAGATGGTGTTTGATACTTTCCATAAACGCAGCTCTCACGAGGACTAGATTTCTGTCCAAATGGAACACTTGTTCCAGCTGAGACCAGAGTTCTGTTAAAGCAGGAGAGTCTAGCCTCTTGTCACCACAGTGAATAGAGTAAAATAAAGCAAGGCTATGGTGGAAGCTGGCAGGAGAGGTCAGATCACCAAATTAGCAGATAAATAAGACAATTTCTAGAGTAACAACAAAAGAATGTAAAGGTATTACATAAAATCTCTATAGAGATCCACTGATAAGCTTGTACTTAAGATAAACTTACAGATAGTTTATAAATAGAGGCTGAGGGTCAGGGCCTAGTAACTAAATAAGTGACACCATAATGTAGCTCAAGCAGGATACAATCGTGTAAAATGCACAGATCAACACATCCCACATAAAGAAAGGAAGTGGGACACAGAAAAGGACCCTAAGAACTTCCACCAGTACTTTAGTTAAGAGGAAATGAAAAGAGGACCCTTTTTACACCTCTTATTCTTTGTTCTATGAAAATATACACAAGCTAGTTGGAAAATGAAGGGTGTATTGTTTTTATCTCTTGGCAAAGGCATAATCACTCTCTAGTGACTCATTTTATGTATTTATTTGTTTATGTGTGTTAAAGAGTCTTGTAACTAGAATCCAGTTAATACACAGACTGAGAGGTTTTTGTATACAGCCTGAGAACTTCAGTCATTATCATGGTTCCAGGGGGAATAAAGCATAAGATGCCCTCATTAACACTACTGCATTAATAATTCTTATTTTCATAGAAAACGCCATTATTGCCATCATTTTCAAAGGGCTGTACCCCGAATGGCTGCCTCTGAATTGCACCATAGAGATGAACGTTCCAGCTGCATGGTTTCTGGCCGGGTCAGCAGGTCCTACTCAGCCTCCCAAGCATTGGTTCTGCATTAATAGTGTAAGAAACCTACTGCAGTCACTTCACAGTTGTTGAGTAGAATAAGCTATTTAATAATAGACAGACATGATAGAGAATAAACCTACAATAGACACCCTCCCTCCAAAGCAGAGCCTTTAAAAATAAACATAATTCATATGATCAGTATTTTAGGGGAAAAGTCACAGGGGATATGTAAGAAGATGAGAACTTCACTAGATCTGTTTTCCTTGATGTCTCAGAGCTCCAGTGGGAAACAAGGGCACTTTGTTTTGTCTCATGGGAATGCATTTCCTGGGTTGAAAGCAAGGGCATTAGTTACTGTCTTCAGCATGTGGATAATAAACTGATGCCTTATTCAAGTTCTCAGTCTCCGCTGGCCTTTGTTTTCATGTCTCTAAGTGGGGATTAAATAGTTTATGGGAGCAGATAATGTTTCTGCTAGTCCCCACTATTCCCCCTAGTGCCAAGAATTGTGCGCTGGAACAGTTCCTGGTTTCTTCAAGATCTTAACTATTTGTCAAGTAAGAGAATGAATGATTAACAAGAGCCCATATATAAGCACCTAGTCAGCATCTGCTGCATTTCAAATGTGCAGAAAACGGTGAATTGATACAAAGCTGGGATTTGGTAAGTTTGAATACAGTTGATGAAATTTGTTTCAGTGCATTAATTGTGAAACTAATGAAATTCATGCTATAGAATTGCAGAGTGTTGGTGTTTGGTGAGAAGAAAGGGCCCCACGGGTGCTGGTTGTGGCATTCTGCTTTCCTCTGAGCCATGTGGAAAAAGGTCATGCATGCTGGGTAGAGGACTCTGGTCTCAGATGATTAATGACACATGGGTGCATATTTATTCCAGCTTTGGCGACCATGTGAGAACATGTAGAGAAATATAAAAAATATATGTATATGTGTATATTATATGTTATATACACATATACATTTATCAAAAATAAAGTATATATAAGTAAAATTATATATATATATATATATATATATATATTTCCTCATAGAGTTGATCTGGGATACATTCTTCAAATTTAGGGCACAATAGTCTAAAAGTCTGCTTAAAAAAATACCTGGAATTCAATAGTTATAGTAGTAATGATGATGATGACTTAAAAGATCTAATATTTATTGATGGCATTAGTGTAACTTGGTAGATATCTACTATTCCCCATCACTAGCTATCCGTCGTCATGTATTTATCTGTGCTTCTATCATCTATCTATCTTTAAATATTCTAGGTTCTATTAACACCCTGGTCTGATGGGAGGAATCTGAGGCACAGATTGTAAGTGCAGCAGGTTCCCAGAGCCCTTATGATGGAGTCTTACTGAATCCAGTCAGTTCAACTGTGGAGCCTGGAAATTTTATGTGAAAACCAAACAAAGCAAAATTCTTAAGTTGGTGAATTGTGTATATGGATTATCAAACCATGTGTACATGTCAGTCAGTGATAATTAGAAAATGATATCTATTCAATTTGGTAGGTTAAAGTACTTAACCAGGTGATGAGGCACACTTGGTTCCCAGTCTCACCAAGTCCCCCACAACCTTCAGTGAGCAGCTATCAGTCACAGCGATAGGAAGCTTCTGACTCAGCATCTGCACAGGCCAGAGTCTATTTGGGAGCAAACTCAGTACTTGCCTAGGAAGTGGGAAGCCCAGAGCTGGAGAGTGGATAATAGTACAATTATAATTTTAAAGTATAAATATGAATTTCAAATCAGAATAGCTAAAATAGGGTTTCTTTTTGTGCGTGTACATGTACACACAGACATACATGAATATACACACACAATGTGTCTATATATTTCTGAGATTATTTAAATCTTCCTTTCACAGATATAATTTGAATAAACACAGAACACATCATATTAAAATAATCTAATTGTCACAGCCTTCACTTCTCTAAATGGCTTTTGAAAACACACTAACTTGACAATTTATACAAAGGTTCCTGATAAGACAGACTTTTCATAAGTGAGTGAATTAAATATGCTGGAGCTTTCTAAACTGCATTTCAAAGGCATCATAAAAGTCTGTAAACAATTTTTAAAAACTATATCACATTTCATCATTGACTAACAATTTGTTGGGGTCTGAATAGTTTAACCCACTGAAGAATTTGTAAAACCTTTGTAGAAATAAAAAAATGGAAATCTTAACCCTACAGTGAATGACCTTTGTGATTCATTTAGGGGTCATTTCTTTTCTGGTGAATGTATTGTGGATTATAAGCATAAAAAAATGAGTGGAAAATTTGTATTATTCATTTTGAAGCCTCTTTTTATTGAGAGAAGAAATGAAATTCAATGAAAATCATTTTGCTGATAATTACAATGAAATATGAAGGGCTCTGAATATATTCTATTGCAAGCAATATAGAAGAAATGGCTCTATCTGCTCAGTGTCTGATTTAATGGAGTGACTCCATGAAGCTCGGTCCTGGCTCATTTCTACACGCAACCATCAGAGTGACAGTTGGTTAGGTTGTTTTCAAAGGGGAGTTTGGTTAGAAAGATCAGGAGAATCATGGACAACCTTGTGTAAATTCCCAGTGGTGTAGCTGTTTATGAGTTGGTATTTACTGGACAGCGTCAGCAGCTATGGCCCAGCCGGTGATACGGTCTCGGTGGATCATCTTGGCAGCCACAAGGAGCAGAGAAAAGCCATAATTAGGAGTAAGTCAGAAACTGGGCTGAGGTCAGGGCTGCAACCATGGGCCAAGTTTTCAGGGAAGAAGCAAGTATGGGCGGGTCAAATGTAGCTGTAATCAAACTTTACTCATGTTATTGAGTTCCAAATTTTAGCCCATCCTTTTTTCTAATTTACCTAATACAATCCTGAACATTTCTGTTTTTAAAGAAATTAACAATGATGCCTAACTAGGTATAAAGAGATGACAATATTAGTACATTAGCGAGGATCTTTAAGAACACACTTTGAGCTGTGCTTTCCAGACACACACAGTGTCTGAAATCAGGAAATGCCTCAGAAGGACCCTGGGCTACAGCTGCCTCCATCTGTCCTGGGCTACGTTTACTGATGCTTGGTGCCTGGTGCGCAGGGTCCAGCTTTCATTATATGGCGGTGTAGAGAGGCCCAGGTAAGGACTTTCAGAGATGGTTAGAATTCAGGTGCAGTTTTTGTGCTTTGGAATCCAACTGATTTATTTTAATTGTTAGTAATGGAATTAAGGATGTTTTGATGACAAATTAAAACCTAGAATGCACATTTCTAAAGCCAACATAACTTTCAGAGGATTTAGAGGACTACAGATCACATATCTCTTACATATTTTTAATCTACATAGTTTTAAAGTGATATTTAAAATTCAGAATGATAATCTAAAGGCCCAAAATAACTTTAAAAAAAAAATGGATTTTGTTTCCATTAGATTCCATTTAAACTCTTTTAGTTGAAACATACCCTAAAGTTAAAAAGTCAACGTTTACATTAATATATGAAAAACTATAAACACCAGAAATCAAGCCCAGAAACTTAATTCATGATAATATTTGGATTTTATACCCAGCAATCCTGAATGTAATCCCTAGATGTTTCTAGTTATGCCACTGAGGTAAATGGGCTTCAGTCCCATTTACTACATTGTCAATTGCCCATTCATTAGATGTGGGGGCTGAGCATGCTACTTCCTGTCTTGCCAATGGGTTTCAGCCAATGGGTTTCAGCCCCGGGCAAGTTCGCTATGGATTCAATGTGACCAAAGAAATTGACAGCAAAACGTTCTTTGAGGTGAAAAGGTTTGTTACCCCGCTTGTTCTCCTGGCACTAGCGCCTCTGCCTCCGCCCAGAGCACTGGGCCGAGCTCTCTATATAGCACAATTAATAGCTTATTGCCTAAAAGTGTGGAAGCAGTAGCCTAGCAACAGGCCAGTTACATCATCAGGTGGTTTAAGTTCAGTGAGAATCCTGGCCATAGGAACCCCAACTTCCCTACACTTCCTTTTCCTGGCCTTAACATTTTCTCATCTTTAAAGTGGGGATGACGATACATCATGGAGGGCATACGTTCTATGAACAGAACATTCATGAACCAGTTTGCTCGGTGCCAGGCACACCTGTGAGTGCTCATAAGCTGTGAACCATTTTTGTGAAAAACAGTGGTAGAGAAGAATCTGAATAACTTAATGAAACACTAATACACACAGTGTATAAGTGTGTACTTTCATAATTAAATTGTTCAGGCTTACTTATATTATAGGCTACCTACTGATACTACCTGGAGATTACTAATCAGTATGTGTATATGGGTTGTCACTGAATTCCACTAAATGTAAAATGCTTTCATCAGAGGGGAATTTGAAACTCAAGAAGTCCTAAAGGCAAGGTAATAGGACTCCATGGTCAAAATTTTTCAAGGTAATTTTACATCAAGAGAAACAATACAATGAAAACTCCATCTTAGCTTGCAGGAACAAATTACCATTATAAATTCTCACAAGGGTAGTTTGGGTCTGTGGCAATGCCTCAAACAAGTTGTAATTTATTGGATTTGTTTTATGTGTTCAGGAATCTCTGATTGTCACTCAATCCTTTCTGATATATTTTAATGAAGATAAAAAGGTTGGGAATATCTGGGATGGAAAGACTGTTAGCTTTATAACCAGGAAAGTGCAAGCCATTCAGCTTACTATGCACTCACATGATTTACGACACATGAATGTTAGAGCACTTCTGTTTGATTTGAAAAACCTCAAATCAAAATCAAAATCATCACTTTTGTGTATCTTCAGACAATTGAAAAAATCATCAGAGAGATCCTTCTTGATTTAGTTTAGTATTTAAAGCATGAAGCAAACTCCCAAGAACACGAAGTTACTAATTACCTACCAATATATTCAATAGCTGGTCAAGGTTTTGGAGGTGTCTATACCAGTGTGCCATGAAATTCTCTTTGCTTGGAAGTAATCAACACATCTTTTTCTTACTTATATATGAAACCAGTTTTATATGGTTGAAAATGAGATTGAACTCAGAAAAGACAGGGAGATATAGTTGAAAGTTCTCAGTATGAATCTAAGTCAAATGTGGATAAGACATCATTAAATGTCTTATCCATCCTTTAAATTCCAGTGTGAAATGAAGAGAAAGAAATGTGTGGAAAACTACATGGCACCAACTTTGTACAGTAACTTGAAGTATGTTTTAATATCATTGCTGTGAACACATTTCACTGTATTGCCATCTAAACCCCTCTAGTCTGTTCTATGTAACTGATTTAAAACAGCTGAGGCATCAGGACTTGATCAAGGTAGGAAGTGATTAAAACTTGTTCTATTCTTGCATTTTAACTGTAAAATAGGATTTCATGCATTTCAAACCCTATTACTTTGTTTGGTAGAAGTGACCTTCCCAATAACCTTTTTCCAATATATGATACTGGGCTGTGTTTATCACTGCAGAGAGAGCTGTGCCAAACATGACTTTTAAACCTACTTTCTGAGTCAAATTTAGTAGATCTAATGAAAAAAAAAATACCTTAGGCTTTGCAGCTGCATCCATTTGTACATGCAAATCAGGTAATTGCTTATATAAATTGAGTAAACTATACATGAAAACAAGCTGTTAAATGTTCAATTAATCAGTTTGCAAAAATCTGATGTTCTTGCCACCAGCCAACTCCTTCACAGACCATTCTTAGGCGCTGGGAAACAGTCTACTATTTTACCTGCACATGCACCAAGGTTTCCTCATTTCCTGTTGGCTGGGTCCACTCCATTCATCCAGCACTGTTTTCTACACCTGAGTGTCAGGCATAGTGCCCTGTGCACCTGACCTGTGTTTATTTCTAATACAGAGTAAAGAGTAGACACAGAGACAAATGTTTCTTATCTTTAATTCTTTGAGCTTCTTTCTTCCCTGTGGCCCTCAAAGGCAGGCAGGATGATGGAATGGAAATAAAGCCACTTTGAGATGCAGTTTTCACTTTCAAGGATGGAATCTGTGGAAAATAATTTCAGTGTTTTTGACAATCTCCTCACATGTAAAATGAGGGGCTTAGATACATTTCACCATGTGCCCTCACTTCCAATGCTCTGAGTCTGCATTATGCTCCTGCTCTATCGCCCACTTCCAAGGCCCCGTGGGGTGGGCCAGCACTGCTGCTCAGACCTGGACGTGCACTGAACCCCTTGGTTCCAACTGGGTGGGTTTGGGAGGGGATGTGGAGTCCCTATTTTCAAGGTGCCCAGTGGACTCATGTTCTGGATGTACTTTAGTGCCAGGGCACTGATGAGGCTGCGCTCCACATGTGCCCATCCTGGTTTCTCCTTCTGGGTGGTCGTGAAAAAAATAACAGTTTATTCAGAGAGAGGCAGGAGCTCTCATGAAGGTAAACACAAGGTGACCTGGTGCACAAGCAATGAGGCAGGCAGGGGTTACAGAACCATTCTTTGAACTTCCCAGTGTTTCTTCAGTTGCTCTGTGGTGGGTCACAGAGACGAGGCTCAGAGGATGAGCATTTAGCCGTTGTCTTTCTTAGAGGAAATGACAGCAGCCCCCTGTGCTGCTTACTGGTGACAGAATCTCTCCAAGCATATTTCTGTGTCATTACTGCTATCCTTTCGCTGCCCATGTCTGACAAGGAAATTGAGTCCTAAAGCAGGTAAGTAATCTCCCAATTTCATACAATGAGTAAATGATGGAGCTGCAATTCTGAGGCAGTTCTGTGCACCTCCAGAGCTATGCTATGCAAAATTCCCCCATTATCCTTCAGCAACTATCTCCTTCCATGTCTCAATACAATTACTGGTTTGGTGCTAGAAGGCACATTATGCAGAGAAATGAAAGAACATTGATTTTTATCAGCTGATATTATTTAAAACATCAACATTTCACATAATTCATGTTTCTTGAAATGATGACCTATTCAAGAATTTGGATTTTTACATTTCCCAGGTTTAATGAAGATATAATTCAATGGATATAGCACTCTATGAAAATTCTTATTAATATGTATGTGAAATAGGAAAAAATGTCTTGTCAAGTGGTTAGGATGTGCATTTGGATATGTGGTTTTTAAAACACTTTCTAAAGTAAAGAAATAATCTATTTATAGCATTTGGGCCAAAAGTTTCCAAGAATTATTTTGTTATCTACTTCCTTTGTGAATTGAATAAACTTTATTTTCTTAAAAGTCAAATGTAAGAGTGTGAAAATAAAATGGTTACCTAATTTTTGGACATTTTCTTCCTCTCCTATGCATGTAACCATTTTGAAGCAGATGGAGAGCTTTGTGTCTGGAATTCTTCTAGAAATACAGGGAAATCTAATTCTGTTAGTCATGGGGTCCGATGTGATGAGGTGCCGTGACCTCCAGAGCAAACAACAATGCCGTTTCTGGGAGCATAGTTTGGGAAGAGACCCATCCCCCTTCTCTGGGCCTTTGCAGACAATATTGGAAAACGTAGGCTTAGTTTTCAACTTTGCACATTGGGAAGGACATAGACAAAGTGAAAAATGTTTAATAGTGCCGAATGATGAGATGTCTTTTGAGTAATGGTTGGAAGAATTGGAAATGCTAGTGGAGAGGGGCAGTTAGTGCAGATGCAACGAGTTTTACCAAGTACATTAAGGACTTACTGTGGAAGAGGCAGGCAACTCATTGTATTTGATCTTTTTCAGCTAAACCCAACATGTGACGTGACAGAGTAAGTAACAATGAAATACATTGCTGAATTTTCATAATTCAGGTTTTCTGACTCATGTCATTATTTTCTGAATCCTTGCAGGTTTACCCTTGTAAATTAACTTTTAACTTATTAAATGATCTCTTAGTTATAGTTTCTCAAATAACTGCAGTGCACAAATTTTCCATTATGCATTTGCTGACACATGGCCTGGTTTGGGGAATCATGTAAAGGAATGTTTCATCCTAATGTGTTCCTTGCTATAGTTCTTGAGTTACACAAAGTTTTCATTTTTATATTTATATCAGAAACTTCCTTTAAATTGTATTAAATGTATGCTTACATTTATGCATTTGTATTATGTATTTGAAGACTACATTAAAATTATGAAGTATTTTTAGAAGACTGAGATATGTACATGTAAAGCAAATGTGTGTTAATTATTAATTAGTTATTAATATCTGAATAGACTTTATGATGAGGAATATTACCAGGTATAAAGAGAGACATTACATAATAACAAAGAGGCAAATTCATCAAGAAGAAATACTATTCCTAAACATGTATGGAACTAATCACAGAGATTCCACATAAGCCTGGTAACTGAAAGGAGACACAGTGAACCTGGTGTTATTTTTAGAGTGTTGGGCACTCCCTTAGTAACTGACAGGATGTGAGTACAGAGCCCTGAACAACACTGAAACCCCAACGTTGCCTAACTGACATTTGCAGAATGCTCCCCCAACAGAATGTTCAAGGCAAAAAAATGAAAGACACCCATTTCCAGTATCAGGAAAGAAAGAGTGAATCTCCATAGGCCCTGATGACATTATAAAATACAAGAATATTGAAATGACTGTAAGGCAATATATCTGATGAATCAAATAGAAAGACATAGGTAACCAGAATCACCATGAAAGCAATGAAATTCCAGTCCCAGATGTCTTCTCTGCAAAAATCTTCCAAAGAATTTATGGAAGAAATAAGAGCTCAACACAGAGTCTTCTAGAAAATAAAAGAGGAGACAACAAATCTCAACTCATTTGATGAGACCAAGACTGTTCTGAGAGCAAAACCATATGAAGACATTACAAGAAAAAAATTCCCCGGAACAGTGCTGCCCATGAACACAGCACAGCCCTCATTAACAACATTCTGAAAGAACAAATCCCAATCTGAAAAAAATGTATGTTGACCCACCACAACACGTTCTAGGAATGTGAGGTTGTATCACTATTTGCACATTAATCACTGTATTTCCCTATATCAGTGGATTAAAAAAGAAAAATTATATGATTCTATTATGTGATTTTGGACAAATAAACGTTTTTCTGATAAAAACCTATCAAAGTAGTAAGAGAAAGAGACTTCTTCAATCTGATAACAAAACTTCCTCTATCTATGGGAAACATCATACTTAATAGTGAGGGGCTTTCTGCTAAGATTGGGAACTAGGTAGGGAGGGCCTCGCCTACTCAACATTGAACATATAAGGCAAGATAAAGGTTTTTTTTAGGAATAGATATTGGAAAGGCAACACAAGTGTCTTTATTGGAAGATAAAGTAATTTTCAAAGAACATACAAAAGATTCTGCAAAAATGTTACCAGGACACATGAGTTTAGCAAATTATCAGGGAAACAAGCTCAAAATACAGAAACCAATAGTTTTCCTATATAGTGCCACCAAAAATTGGAAATTAAAATTAACAAAAGCATTAGAACTATAGAATAGGTATGGATTAAGCTATATTTATGTAGATAACTTTTTCTAATGATAAAAATATGTGTAAGATTTCTCTGCTGAAACCTACAAAATTAGCTGAGATAAATTAAGAAATCCTAAATGAATTTCTTAAAGGACAAATGTATACCATGTTTGTGGATGTAAAAACTCAATAATGTAAAATGGTCAGTTCTCCTAAAACTGACTTAGAGATCCAACATAATCAAACCGCAACGGAGTGCACTGACATTTACAAACTCTTTCTAATATTTATGGAAAACGAACGACCTAGAATTGCCAAAATGATTTTGGAAAAAAGAACTCCCTAATTTTGGCATTTTCTATTAAGGTATTATAATCAGGATGGTGACTTTGAGCATAATGGACATATGAACCAGTAGAACAGAATAGAAGTAACACTATTTCTCAAGCTAACTTGACAGTTGAGCAAAGGCCATTTAATGAGAAAGGCTCATCTCTCAAATGGTGCTGTGGCAATTTGGCATCCTTACATACAAACATGAATTACAATTTATAACTTACACATGAAACCATGAAAGAAAACTTGATACACTGTAATTCATTAAATTAAAAAGTTTGCTTTTTGAAAGAGTTAAATAAATGAAAAGACAGGGCACACCCTAGGAGAAGTACTTGAAAAACTGATCTGATAAGGGACTAGTAATAAAAATATATAAAGAATTTTCCAAACTCCATAATAAAAGGTAAACAATCCAATAAGTAACGGGCAAAAGATTTGAATCCTTTATCAAGGAAATATGAATGTTCAATAAGCACACAGAAAGATATGCAATCTCTTATTATAGTGAATACAAATTAAAACTACAGTGTGATACCTCTGAACAATATATACACCAGGACTGATGCGTGTGGCACACTGGGTGCTGATGTGCACGTAAAATGGTGTGACCTGCTAAGAAAGCAGCTCAGTAATTTCCCATACAACTTAACACACACTCACCACAAGGCCCAGCAATTACACTGTAGGTCTTTACTCAAGTGACTGAAAGACACCGGCACACACCTGCACATGAATGTTTACAACTGCTCTATTCATAATCGCCAGAATAGGGGAAAAAAGGCACAGACCCACCAGTGTTTGAATAGATGAGCAGATCATGGCACAGCCATACCATTGAGTAAGACTGAAAATCACATGATCCATGCAACAGCATTGATGAACCCTGAAGCACTATGCTTAGTTAAAGAAACCACACGCTAGAGACTACCGTGTACAATTTTGGTTGGAGGTCTTTCTGAAAAAGGCAAATTACAGGTAGAGGAATCAGACCAGTGCTTTTCAGGGGCTGGGAGTGGATTGGCGACTGACCACTAAGCTGAACAAAGGCACATTTAGGGAGATGGGTGTGTCCCCCACTCATGAACAGATGACCCTACAGAAGATATACTGGAGCTGGATTCAGACTTGAGGGAAGCTCCATGGTTGCAGTCCCCACATGACAGAGGAAAGCCTGCTTAGAGAGGCCTTCCAAACCCTTCCTTCTCACTCTGTACAAAAGAGGATTTTTTTCTGTACCTATGGCACTGTCTCCAGGGCTGAAGGCATAGGTGTGCTGACCTCTTCCTGCCCATGGGGGTTTTTGGATACTTTTGATAGTGGACTTAAAAGAATGTACTTCCACAGGGTGACTTGATTTTCACCCCTTTCCCAGTTTAACTCAGAGTTGTTTTACATAAAATATTTTCATGAGCCAGTGTCCTTTATTCACTCGAAGTCCCTGAGGATCTTGGAATATTGAATTCTCCACCCTCTCTTCAACAACGACTTAACACGCCCCATGCTGATGACGCCACCCACCTCTCAAAGTGCCGCATCCCATGCAAGAGAAGGTGTGACACATAACATGACTAAGGGGAATTTATATGCTCACAGTTGCTTTTGTCCTCCCAGGAGCTCTGAATTATTTATGAATAACCTCATATCTCTCTTAGCAAAAAACAGTTCGTCCAATGAGCCAGCACAAGAGTAGCATTCCAGTCAGCCTGGGAGATAGGTGCGGAGTACACAAACCCTGCATCAGGGCTGCTTTTTTACTTGTGGATGATCACGCTTTCCCTAACTTGGGCAAAGAAAACCTCTGTCCACCTCCGGCCTCGCGGTGTCTTGCCGTTCCACTAACAGAATGCACACACATACACACACACACACGTTTCGCCTTGGCCCAGCATCTGTCTGTTCATACATTTGAAGAACCATGAAACCGTAGGACCTTGTGGCCCCTTACCAGTGTGACGCCAAGGGAACCACATCTTAGACACTGTCATTGCCCAAGGTGGATGTCCATTGGTCCCATGGGGAGGGACCCTCGGTGTGCCAGGCACACTGGGTGGATGGCGCCTCCAATATTCCTGAATGCTGTGTGCCTCCTGTGGATTTAGCCTTGCTCCCCTGGAACACATCAAGGAAACTTCAGTTGTGGAGAGAATTTGGCTCTAAACCTAGAAGCAACAGATTTGAATCCCAGCTCTTAACTTAAACAATAACCTTGTCTGCGTTTCCATGACTCTAATTACCGTACAGGGCTGTTGTGTGAAGATTTGAGAAAAGTTTCCTCAAGTTAGTAGCATAGTAGTGTACATGTAGACAATACCTAATGAATAGTAGCTACTGCTATTTGTCACATTATGTGTGGATACTTTAAAATGATATTTACATGACATTTATCATATCTTAACAAAAGTACAACAAGAGGAAAGCCTTGTTGAAGGGAGAATCATACTAGCCACTTCATTATTCTTCTTTGTTTTAGCGGAGGTGGGGCCAGGACCCATGCAGACTTTTTTGAGGCATCAAAGTTTCTTTACTATTTCAGGAAGCTGACAAATATCTATGAGGCATAGAGCCCTGAGTGTGGGGACCTCTCTGTGTGCAGAGCATCTCTCTTGGCCACATTCAGGCTCCCCTTATATACTCAAGAGGGTGGGCTGGGACCAGGTGCCGGTGAGTACGTAGTGGCTGCTCTGCTCAGCCAGGTCGCATTCCTTTACTGGCTGCTGGTTGTTTCTTCCTGTGAAGTGGATCGAGTCACAACTCGTGAAATATCAGAGACCATGGATCTATTACTGCAGGACTAAGGTTTCTTTAGACAGTATCGAGTTGAAAGAATGGGGCATGATCTTTGTCCTACTATTTGGGCTGCTCTAACAAAATACCTGGGGGCCTGTCAACCACAGGCCCTGAGGCCTCATGAGTCTGGGGACTGGATCCAGGTCCTGGCAGATCCCATGTCTGGTGAGGCTGCTTCTTGGTTCGCAGACACATCTCCTCACTGTGTCCTCACCTGCGGAAGGGAAGGGACTCTGGGGTCTCCTTTATGAGGACACTGATCCCCATCACATGGGCTCCACCCTCATGACCTCATCACCTCCCATCGCTCCACCTACTGACACCATCACCTGGGGGTAGGTTTCAACACATGAATTTTGGGGACATAGACATTCATTTAAGCCATAGCAACCGGATCCAGAAAAGTTTCAAAAACTGAATCAGAATGAAAACATGTGAAAAAATTGTTCAATATATTTGTTTTAAAATCTTTTTATGTTCCTTTTGAATGTAACACAACCTTTGAAAAATAAATTAAAAAAAATATCATGCATGTCTATGGCCATCTTCCTGCTTCTGAGCTGCACAGGGCTAGGAAAGCAAGCAGCACAGAGACCATGTTCTGGGTGAGTCTTAGTACTTTAAACAGTTGGCATGACTTTTAAATTTGGTAGAAAACCTGGTTCTTTAGGTTCTTTGCAATAAAAGTGAAATGTTCCTGAATGCCAATTAGAAACCACACTTAGGAAAATGCCCAAGGCTATCTTTTTTACTTGGATTTTTCTACAAGCAGGATTTTCTGGATAGAATATCTGAACATGCCTATAGCTGGCATGCCGAACATTTTTAATCCTTAGGCAGCCAGAAACAGTTTAAAATTTGAAGGAAGTCTTTCCGGTAAAGAATTTTTATTTTCTTTAAAAAGGGGAGATCAATACTTTTTCAAAAGTTGTAGGGAATACTTTCCATGCTGGCACAAATCTTCATGAGTGAGCTATCACACATAAGACTTTTGGAGAAGAAACCACAGGCTCTTTGAAGAAGTCCCCAACACAAAGCAAATCTAAGTATGCTGATCCTCCCACTCATTTACTACAAACCGTGTGCCCTGAAATGTGGGCACTATGTGAGGTTTTAGGCTGTGGAACCCACCTGGGAGACCTTGCCTTTGTCCTGGAGGAATTAACCAGTTAAAGGGGGAAGTCAGGCGCATGAAGAAATACCTTGAGTAAGTGATGTGTCAGTGAGAGGTATTTACCCAATATGATGGAGAAATGTGATCAGCAGCATCTGTGGGGGTATTCGGGTAACTCTACAACACAGGTAATATTAGAACCGGATCTGGACAGATCAGCAGGAATCTGACAAGGCTGATCTGCACAGAGGAGGCTGCGTGTGCCAGAGTTAGTAATATGACTTCTGCTGGGCCTTAGACCTAACAAGGCACAGCAGGGTGCAGGCCATTTCCTGTTCTCAGGACCCAAGGACTATGGCCAATGGGGCAAGTGTCCAGGGAGTCACTCGGTGTGCCATGGCCCTCCAGGATCAAGCAAGATGCAGATCTAAGCTGAAAGCTGAAGAGCATTACAGTGACACCATTCTGGGATACTGGCTCTGCCCTTCCAGGAAATCAGCAGCATGTGGGTCCCTCTGAGAGCCTCCTAATTGCTGTGCAGGTCTGAATGTCCCACCCAGTGTTGTCAATGGCTGCTATGGAGAGCCAACTTCATTCTGCTGAACAAAACCAGTGATTTGGAAAAATTACAGCCCTGGATGCCATTGCTGGCACCACAAGGACGCCCTCCTGGCTAATGTGTATAAAAGGGAAAATATTGGCTGGAGCACCAAAGCAAGGAAGGCCTCTTTGTCAGTGCAGAACATGATAATCCTCTGGGAAGGAAGCAAAATAGAACACTCAGTAAATTGTGGATGATTTAACTGAGGATACTGGCATCTCAGGAGGTTGTGGCTCTTTCCTTCTTAACAGTTATTTTGAAACAAAATGACACATTCCACTCTGCAGTGCTAACCCAATGTAAGGACTGTTCAGCTCCTTGTCTGTAATGACAACGCCCTCTGAGGGGAGGGTAAGGCCTGCATCATAGCAGAGTGTGGGGCCCTCTTGTTAGGGAGTCGTGTAAACACAGGTGTGAGGAAGGCTGAATTATCAAGTCTAAATGGGACACAAGTGCCACTTTGTTCTGTGTTCTTGTCCCCCTTCTCTGCACCTGGCCTGAGATTCTAAGACTTGGAAAGGAGGCATCTTAACTCACAAGTGATTCTCCCAGCCCTTTATTAATATTCCATATCCAGGGAAAGGAGTATGTATAGCTCAAGCCTTTTCTCCCTCAGACATACCCAGGGCCATGAATTTACCTGAGAAGCAGATCAGCGACTGCTTCCTAACGAATACATTGCAGACAGCGAGCTCTGGCTTCCTGCCAGAGGCAGAGAATGAACAGAACAAAAATCTTACGAAGCCTTTCATTTCTTTCATAACATATGTGCTTTAAAATGATGGTGATGGTGGTGATGATACGAGCTGCCTTGTCTCTCCCTCCAGCTCTGAGGGTGCGCGGCTACGAGCAGGTCTCTCAACGTCACTCAGTTTCTCCTACGAGTGCTTAAGCAAAAGTGTTCATGACATAGCCGAGGAGCAGTCTCGTGAGAGAACAAGCCCTGGAGTATCAGACCAAGTATCTGCTGCTGGGCAGTAAGTCATGGGCCTGGTTTTCCCCGCGTGGGTGCCACTCCCACATCTCAGGTCAGGAGTGTGTCTCTCTCTACATCTAATTTTCGCGTGTTTTTTTCCACATGCTTCAAGCAGCACCTATTGGCCCTATATCCTGACAGCAGGCTGCTCCTGTCTTACTCTGAAGCCTTCCATAGTATCATCGTTTCTCTTCTCAAGGCTTGGGGTGAACAGACCACCACTGTACTTCGAGTTAGGCTTCTGCCATATTTTGTGTGTTTCCCGAGTTCACTGGATTTCTTTCCGATTTTTTTAACTCATTGTGCTTCCTTAAAGCAACTATTTTGAATTCTCCATTGGTTAATTGCAGATCTCCATTTCTGGGGGTGTGGATTGCTGGACAATCGTTGAATCCCTTTGGGGTGCTGTTTCCTGATTTGTCTGGTCCTTGAGGCTTGGTTACTGGCTTCACATTTGAAGGTGCACACACCCCTCCCGACTTTACTGCCTCAGTTCCGGAGACAAATCCCTGATGTCAGCCATGCTTGGGGTTAGGAGGCTTTCTTAGGCCTTCTATGACACACCTGCTCCATACTTCTTGTTCCCACTCAGGGGCATTTCTTAAGGTTGTATGCCTTCCCTCTATCCTTCAACACATGAGGTCAAGAGCTGACAGACTCTCCTTTGCTTTTCCAAGTGTGATGCACAATGTTCCAGTTTTTGTGCTTTGTCCCAGTCCCGCAGCTCTGGGCTGGCTTTCTGCTGGGCTCCCTAGCTTTCTGCAAAGGCTTGCTCTCACTGCTGTCAGGGGTGTGCACCAGGAGCTGACCGCGGGCAGGTGGAGTGCGGGCAGGGCTGTGTGTGGGTGAGGAATGCAGTGTTTGGGGTGCTTTGGTCCAGCTAGGCGGATAAATGGTTTCCATGTGCACACTGAGCAGTTTGTGTATGATGGTGGCTTTTCCCTTGGATCATTTCTCCTGCCCCTTGGCTCTATGAATTTCTCCCCAGTTACACTTTCACACAACCATTTCTACTGCTGCTATCATGCTGAAATATTAATGTATATTGGGTTCTTGATTACTGTCTATCAGGCAATGATAAGCAATGAGGTAGAGAATATTACTCTGATTTCATGGGGGATAAAACTGAATACCAGGTGTAAGTTAGTTGCCAAGGGCACCTAACTTTAAGTCCAATAGAATGTACATTCAGAGCCAAGTCTGATCCTAGAACTCTTAACTGTTCTGCTATTCTGCCTTCCTGACAGACATGTCCCCCAGCTTCTTGGCAATAGCCAAGTATCTAAATGTAATGGACAGGCACACAAAGCCACCTGCCTGATGCCAAAACTCTGGCCCACCTGCAGTGACTGTGTCTGCACACAGGCAGTACTTGCTGCCAGTGAAGCGCCGGGCCATCTCGCACCGAACCTCATGTGCAAATGTGCAGTGTTTACTAATGAAGTTGTAAGCTACTGTGTCTTTAGGGGACAATGTATACAACTTGGCTAACAAGTAAGAATTTATCTGACTCATCAACTTGGCACCTGCAGCCTCAGTGCCCCAGGCTGGTCTTACATAAAGAGTAAACTCATGAAGCACCAAGACATTCTAGTGAGTTACAGCCCTGCTTCCTGAGCCCTTGCAGCCCCTATCAGCTTGTGTCATAGTCCCTCAGGGCATGGGCACAACCAGGTGGGCCAGGTGACAGGGAACGCCCGGCCTGGGTCCAGGGAGCTGGCCTCTTTGCATCCCCTTCGTACAGGCGGGGTGAAGGGATGGGGTGGTGCCCTCAAGGCAGTGCCAGCCTAGAATGAGGTGCTAGATGCCGAGAGGGATACCTCTTTCTCAGATTAACTTTTACTTCAAGACCGTTTTGGTAGAAACAGAACATCTACTGTTGGTTGATTACATGTGCCAACCCCATTAAGTTATCATGTTAAACTTTTGACCTCATCTTCATTCTCTAAAGACTCTTTCCTGAAGATAACCAGGTGCATGGGGCCTCATGAGAAGGATTTCTGCAGCAATACACAATCCTGGGTGACTCCTGTCCTTTTGTTATAACTCTGTTTCTAGTTTGTTCATGTGGATGTATGTGTTGAGCCCCTAGGAAAAAATACCAGTATGGGTAAAGTAATTGCTGCTCTTAACTGAGTATTGTTTTTACCCTTATCTGTACCCTTCCCTGTGGTTGAGTATCTCCCCCATAGGACACATGATGTAGAGCTTTCTGGTGGAAAGCTGATATGAAGGGGAAGGAAAACTCCTTTCTTCCAGGAAAAGCTCTTCCTTTGTGGGCAGTAGATGAAACTACTCAGCTTTGAGTGAACATGAAAAAGCAAAATTGTCTGGGGAATAATTCGATTTGTTTAAAAATTGGGGGATGTTTGGTAATTACAAAAAAAAAGTGAAAGGAATAACATCATAAACAGCTAACTGTCCACAACCCAGAAAGGACAACTGTTAATACATTTGTCTTATGGTTTTAATGAAAGAAATAAAATATACAGATAAGGTTAGATTCCTCAGTATGTCATAGGACAGCCCCCAAAATAGAGGAAATTCTCTCTAACCCATATGTAGGCTATGGATGCACTGTCTCCCTTTATCATCTACTGTCAATCTACCATCGATCTATCATCTACTTGTATATTAATAGACCTTGGCACATATTTATCAGCTATATTATGATGACTTAGATCAGAGAATAAAACTTTCACAGCAAAACAATTCAGATGTTTTAAAATCCCGCAAGCAGAGAATTTGGAATTACATCACACTCAGGAGGTGGGTAACGAAATATTGAAAAAACACATTTGTTGCTCAGGTGCGTGGAGGTCCCTTATTAAGAAGGGTGAAGGGTCATCTCCACACTGTTTCCACAGTCCTCTGCAGAAGAGAGCTGCTCAATAAACATTTGTTGATTGAACAAGGAAGGGAGTTACAGATGAGTGGGATTAATGTGGACAAATGCCACATGGAGCCTGAGTCATTTTTGCTAGACTACTGAATCAGAAAGGCCTCAGGAATGATACTTAGAGACAGACCCTGAGGGAATACATTTCCACAGAATTTGTTCTGAAAGAGTGCAGCCCTGGATTCCTGTGTCCCTCCTTATCTCAAATGCTGGGCATTTTGCTCAAATTGTTCTGCAGCTCACGGTGGCCCTCTGCTAATTGTCTCCCTCCACGAGGTACCTCCTAATCCCTGCACTTCAAAGAATACTGACTGGTCTCGCTAACCTTTCTGCGGAGCTAGGAGGATTTTGGAGTGTCAGTGTGGTGTTCCTCCCCTCTGCAATGCAAATCCCATTTCTATAATAGCAAGTGAGAAATAAAACCTGCATTATATTATAAGTATTGGACATGCCTTCACAGCATGGTGATTGGTTACTTTGGCAATATGTTTGTCTGAAACAAAATGCTTTATGCTCTTGGTTTATAACAGACTTCACTGTTCTTATTTTCAAATGTTTCCACTGTTTCATGTTTGATGTTGCTGAATAAAAGTAAATTTTTTCCTCTGCTTCTTTTCCTACTTTCATATCATTGTTCCTACATGCACCATAGGGAGCAGTAGAAACCCAAAGTCACTATGCAAAATAAACCAAACACACACAAATATGAAGCCTTTCTGCTCCTTTTGCGGGCAATACAATTGGTATCTGAATCCTGTGACTTACAATGTGAAGTTTAAAAAGTGCCAGTTTCTTTTGTGTTAATCAACAGTTAAAAAGTTATGTTAGGATACCTATCCCAAACCTAGCAAGAATGAATAGTTATTTTTGCATGTAACCCACCATTTTATACACATAACCACTTTATTTTGTCCTGCTACCTCCAATCATTATATACAGTGTCTCTATCACCTTAATCTTCGAATCCTTGCTAGGACTATGTCATGAGTTATCTGATTAGTTTATCCTGTAATTGTTTAATACTTTTACCACATTTCTTTGCATATGATTCAGTTAAATTAAAGCTTCAATGGACTAAATATGAATTATGCAGACCTAATTTCATTTCTGAGTTTGGATTTTTGAAAATAAAGACTAAGTCAGAAACGAATTATACCACATATATGATCATAAGAAAAAATTTCTACAGTTTCTGAAGTGAATATAAGGAATCATGTATGTTTTATTTCAAATCATCAAATACACATTCAGCTTAGTCACTAATCACCTCCTAAGGAAGAAAAATTTACTCACACAATTTGAGCAACACAATAAATATTTATATTACATGGAAGGTTCACTTCACCCTAACCACTAGACACTAAGCATAGAAGTTTGCAAATAAGCAGAGGACTTTTGGTGACTCATCACTTCTTGGTAGTAAATGGTAAAGATGACAGGGTATGTTTGAGATTAAAGATGGCGGTGTGAGAGGTGAGATAGAGACTTCCTCCTAAAACCGCATATAATATGAAAATATAACTAATACAACTACTCTTGAAAGAGCAATAGGAAAGAGGACTGCAAAAAACGGCATACACCTGGAGACAAGAGCAGACCTCACGGAAAAGGGTAACGTACTAAAGCTGTGGTCCTGCAGGATCCAAGCCCTTCCCCCACCCCAGCTCACTGGCAGGAGGAAGAGGAATGGAGCAGGGAGGGAGTGGAGATCTGGGACTGCTAAATACCTAACTCTGGAGATCTGCCCTGGGAGCACAAACCTACATTTCATGGTGCTTGTATGATACTCTCGTAATTAGGGGGTTGGAAAGCTAAGACAGGCAGAATTCCTTGAGAGACAAAGATCCCAGCTGCTTGTGGAAAGAAGGGATCCATATCCAGCTGCTCTGGGACAAAAGAAAGGTGGGCAGTCTGAGAGACTTCCTAACAAAGAAGCCCTTAGCAAGAGGGCTGCTAAAGGGGCAAGGATTGCACAGAGCTTACTGCTCAGGAGAAAGAACAGGTAGACAAAATTGTCCGGGTGCACTCTGCCAAGCATATTGGGAGCTTTCACCATCTTCAGGTGCTCCAGCTGGCTTCCTACACAGCTCCAAGTACCCCTTCTGTGACAGGCAGACTACTGAGCCTTTCTCCTGGCCAGCCCCACTTGGCTTGCAAACCGGGAAACCCTACCCTGTTAGGCTAGCCAGAGGGAAGATCTGTCTATAGCAACTACAAACCCAAAGCCCAGAGGCTTATATCTGTGTGCTCAGCCCACTGGTTCAGGCAGTGGAGACAGGCATAGAATCCAGGAAGCGGGAAACAGCTCTTTCCTCCCCTGAGGCACCAATACCACTCCCCTGCAATTCCCGACATTGCTTCAGGGGCTGAGCAGCTCCAGAGAGTAGAGTTTCTGGGCACTAGAGGGTGCCATACACAAATATGAAACACCAAAGGAACCAGGTCCAGAGTAAAATTATTAATACAACTCCTGAGAAAGATTTAAATGATATTGACCTCATGACTCTCCCTGAAAGAGAGTTCAAAATAAAAATCATTAACATGCTCATGGAGGTACGGAAAGATATTCAAGAACTCAGGAATGAATTACAGTCGGAGATGCAATCATTGAAGAGCACAATGGATGGTATTAAAAGCAGATTGGATACAGTGCAGGAGACGATAAATGAAATAGAAACTAGAGAAGAGGAATACAAAGAGGCTGAGGCACAGAGAGAAAAAAGGATCTCTAAGAATGAAAAAATATTGAGAGAACTGTGTGACCAATCCAAATGGAACAATATTTGCATTATAGGGGTACCAGAAGAAGAAGAGAGAGAAAAAGGGATAGAAAGTGTCTTTGAGGAGGTAATTGCTGAAAACTTCCCCAATCTGGGGAAGGAGATAGTCTCTCAGGCCATGGAGGTATGCAGATCTCCCAATACAAGGGACCTAAGGAAGACAACATCAAGACATATAGTAATTAAAATGGCAAAGATCAAGGATAAGGACAGACTATTAAAAGCAGCCAGAGAGAGAAATCAGATCACATACAAAGGAAAGCCCATTAGGCTATCATCAGACTTCTCAGCAGAAACCTTACAGGCCAGAAGGGCGTGGCATGATGTATTTAATGCAATGAAGCAGAAGGGCCTTGAACCAAGATTACTTTATCGGGCAAGATTATCATTTAAATTTGAAGGAGGGATTAAACAATTCCCAGATAAGCAAAAGCTGAGAGAATTTACCTCCCACACACCATCTCTACAGTGTAATTTGGAGGGACTGCTATAGATAGAAGTGTTCCTAAGGTTTAATAGCTGTCACCAGAGGTAATAAAACCACAGTAAAGAAAGTGGAAAAGCTAATTACTAAGAAAATGCAAAATTAAATTAACTATCTCCAAAGTTAATCAAGGGATAGACAAACAGTACAGAATATGATACCTAATATTTAAAGAATGGAGGAGGAAGAAAAAGGAGGAGAAAAAAAAAAACAAGAAAAGATCCTTTAGATTGTGTTTGTAATAGCATATTAAGTGAGTTAAGTTAGACTCTTTGATAGTAAGGAAGTTAACCTTGAACCTTTGGTAACCATGAATCTAAAGGCTGTAATGCCAGTAAGTACATACCTATTGATAATCACCCTAAATATAAATTGACTGAATGCACCAGTCAAAAGACATAGAGTCACTGAATGGATAAAAAAACAAGACCCATCCACATGCTGCCTTCAAGAGACTCACTTTAAACTGAAAGACATACACAGACTAAAAGTGAAGGGATGGAGAAAGACATTCATGCAACTAATAGGGAGAAAAAAAGCAGGAGTTGCAGTACTTATATCAGACTAAATAGACTTCAAAACAAAGAAAGTCACAAGAGACAAAGAAGGACATTACATAATCATAAAAGGGTCAATCCAACAAGAAGATATAACCATTATAAATATCTATGTACCCAACACAGTAGCTCCTACATATGTGAAACAAATACTAACAGAATTAAAGGGGGAAATAGAATGCAATGCATTCATTCTAGGAGACTTCAACACACCACTCGCTCTGACGGACAGATCAATCAGACAGAAAATAACTAAGGACACAGAGGCACTGAACAACGTATTAGAACAGATGGACCTAACAGACATTTACAGAACTGTACACCCAAAAGCAGCAGAATACACATTCTGCCCAAGTGCACACACATTTTCAAGAATAGATCATAGACTAGGCCGCAAAAAGAGCTTCAGTAAATTCAAAAAGATTGAAATTGTACCAACCAGCTTCTCAGACCACAAAGGAATGAAACTAGAAATGAATTACGCAAAGAAAATGAAAAATCCCACAAACACATGGAAGCCTAATAACATGCTCCTAAATAATCAATGGATCAATGACCAAATAAAAACAGAGATCAAGCAGTATATGGAGACAAATGACAACAATAATTGAACACTGCAAAATCTGTGGGACGCAGCGAAGGCCATGCTAAGAGGAAAGTATATTGCAATACAGGCCTACGTGAGGAAAGAAGAACATTCCCATATAAGCAGTCTAAACTCACAACTAACAAAACTGGAAAAAGAAGAACAAATGAAACCCAAAGTCAGCAGAAGGAGGGATATAATAAAGATTAGAGCATAAATAAATAAAATTGAGAAGAATAAAACAATAGAAAGGATCAACGAAAGCAAGAGCTAGTTCTTCGAGAAAATAAACAAAATAGATAAATCGCTAGCCAGACTTATCAAGAAAAAAAGAGAGTCTACTCACATAAACAGAATCAGAAATGAGAAAGGAAAAATCACTATAGACAGCACAGAAATACAAAGAACTATTAGAGAATACTATGAAAAATTATACGCTAACAAACTGGATAACCTAGAAGAAATGGACAACTTTCTAGAAAAATACAACCTTCCAAGGCTGACCCAGAAAGAAATAGAAAACCTCAACAGACCAATTACCAGCAACAAAATTGAACTGGTAATCAAAAACCTACCTAAGAACAAAACGCCTGTACCAGTAGGCTTCACTGATGAATTTTATCAAACATTTAGTGAAGACCTAATACCCATCCTCCTTAAACTTTTCTAAGGAGTAGAAGAGGGAATACTTCCAAACTCATTCTATGAGGCCAGCATCACTCTAATACCAAAACCAGGCAAAGACACCACAAAAAAAGAAAACTACAGACTAATATCCCTGGTGAACATAGATGCAAATATACTCAACAAAATATTAGCAAAACGAATTAAAAAATACATCAAAAGGATCATCCATCATGATCAAGTAGGATTTATTCCAGGGATGCAAGGATGGTTCAACATTAGAAAATCCATCAACATCATCCACCACATCAACAAAAAGAACAAAAACCACATGATCATCTCCATAGATCCTGAAAAAGCATTTGACAAAATTCAGCATCCATTTATGATTAAAACTCTCAACAAAATGGGTATAGAGGGCATGTACCTCAACATAATAAAAGCCATATATGACAAACCCACAGCCAACATTATACTTAACAGCGAGAAGCTGAAAGCTTTTCCTTTAAGATCGGGAACAAGACAATGATGCCCACTCTCCCCAGTTCTATTCAACATAGCACTGGAGGTCCTCGCCACAGCAATCAGACAACACAAAGAAATAAAAGGCATCCATATTGGCAGGGAAGAATTTAAACTGTCCCTGTTTGCAGATGACATGATATTGTACATAAAAAACCGTAAAGTATCTACTCCAAAAGTACTAGATCTAATATCTGAATTCAGCCAAGTAGTGGGATACAAAATTAATGTGCAGAAATCTATGGCATTCCTATACACTAACAATGACCTAGCAGAGAGAAAAATCAGGAAAACTATTCCATTCAAAGTTGCACCAAAAAGAATAAAATACCTAGGAGTAAACCTAACAAGGAAGTGAAATACCTATACTCTGAAAACTACAAGACACTCATGAGAGAAATTAAAGAAGATACCAATAAATGGAAACACATCCTGTGCTCATGGATAGGAAGAATTAATATTGTCAAAATGGTCATCCTGCCTAAAGCTATCTACAGATTCAATGCAATTCCTATCAAAATAACAAGAGCATTCTTCAACGAACTAGAGAAAATAGTTCCAAAATTCATATGGAACCACAAAAGACCCTGAATAGCCTAAGTAATTCTGAGAAGGAAGAATAAAGCTGGGGGGATTATCCTCCCCAACTTCAAGCTTTTCTACAAAGCCACAGTACTCAAGACAATTTGGTACTGGCACAAGAACAGACCCATAGACCAATGGAACAGACTAGAGAACCCTGATATAAACCCAACCATATATGGTCAATTAATATATGATAAAGGAGCCATGGACATACAATGGGGAAGTGACAGCCTCTTCAACAACTGGTATTGGCAAAACTTGACAGTTACATGCAAGAGAATGAAAATGGATTACTGTTTAACCCCATACACAAAAGTAAACTCGAAATGAATCAAGGACCTGAATGTAAGTCATGAAACCATAAAACTCTTAGAAGACAACATAGGCAAAAATCTCCTGAATATAAGCATGAGTGACTTCTTCCTGATCGTATCTCACTGAGCAAGGGAAACAAAAGCAAAAATGAACTCATGGGACTAAATCAAACTAAAAAGTTTCTGTACAGCAAAGGACACCATCAACAGAACATAAAGGCATCCTATAGCATGGGAGAATATATTTGTAAATGGCATATCTGACAAGGGCTTAACATCCAAAATAAATAAAGAACTTACACACCTCTACACCCAAAAAAGAAATAACCCAATTAAAAAATGGGCTGAGGATATGAAGAGACAGTTCTCCATAGAAGAAATTCAGATGGCCAACAGACACATGAAAAGATGCTTTACATCACTAATCATCAGGGAAATGCAAATTAAAACCACAATGAGATATCACCTCACACCAGTAAGGATGGCCACCATTCAAAAGACTAAGAACAACAAATGCTGGCAAGGATGTGGAGAAAGAGGAAGCCCCCTACACTGCTGGTGGGAATGTAAGCTAGTTCAACCATTGTGGAAAGCAATATGGAGGTTCCTCAAAAAACTAAAAATACAAATACCATTTGACCCGGGAATCCCACACCTTGGAATTTACCCAAAGAATACAACTTCTCAGATTCAAAAAGACATATGCACTCCTATGTTTATTGCAGCACTTTTTACAATAGCCAAGATATGGAAGCAACCTAAGTCTCCATCAGTAGATGAATGGATAAAGAAGAGGTCGTACATATACACAATGGAATCCTATTCAGTCATAAGAAGGAAACATATCCTGCCATTTGCAACAACATGGATGGAACTGGAGGATATTATGCTCAGTGAAATAAGCCAGGAGGAGAAAGACAAGTGCCAAATGATTTCCCTTGTTTGTGGAGTATAACAATGAAGCAAAACTGAAGGAACAAAATAGAAGCAGACTCAGAGACTCTAAGAAGGAACTAGTGGTTACCAAAGGGGAGTGTTGTGGGAGGGTGTGTGGGGAGGGTGGGAGAAGGGGATTGAGGGGTTTTTGGTTTCGTACACATGGTGTGGGGGATCATGGGGAAAACAGTATAGCACAGAGAAGGCAAACAGTGACTCTGTGTCATCTTACTACACTGATGGACAGTGACTGCACTGGGGTGTGGGTGGGGACTTGATAATATGGGTAAATGTAGTAACCACATTGTTCTTTCATGTGAAACCTTCATAAGAGTGTATATCAATAATACCTTTATAAAAAAAATAAAGCTGTAGGAACAATCCATCAAGTAGAAGGAATACATGGATTGTTATTAATATATTTCCTCACAAATAAATATAAGAATATAAAAAAAAAGATAACAGGGTATTCAATCTGATTCAATCTGAGGGAAGGTTGCTTTGAAGAAGGAACATTCACTTTGGGTCTGGATCAGCGAAGCTAGGGTAGAAAGCAGCCGCAGCCTCTCAGTGGGTTTTGGCAACATCTGCCCTGCGTCCTGCCTGCCCTCGCTTGGACTGGGGCTGACAAGGAGGAAGCCTGCAAGTGCTCTGAAAGCTGCTGGCCAGGAGTGACACTTGCTTCCACTCCGAGCTGTTGGCCAGACCCTGAGAACTCTGTGAGCGCTCCTCTCCGCACCCTGGGCCGGGTCATTGTCTCCCCAGTCGGCACGAAGGTGCACTTAACCTGATGAACACAGCTCATGCTCAATTACAAATGGCTGATGACTTAAAACTCGCTACGCCCTTGACCCAAGAGAGAGCAAACTGGCATCTGCAACAGTGGAGGCGGTACAGCCTTCCTGCCCCTGACAGCTGCCCACACACAGCTTCCTTCCAGTATCCTCAGCACCTGTGACCTGTGCCATCACAGCCACACCAGCTTTCTATCAGGTTGGGAGGTGCACGACCAAGAAATGCATCACTGAGGCTGAGCTTTTCTGAACCGCTAGCCTACAGGGACCAATCCCCCCAAATTGGATTTTTCTTTTTTATTGACAAACAATAAAATGGACAGTTAAAAATCAATTGGCTGTTTGACCGGCATGTAAATGAAATAGGCCTGGGTCTCCTCCTGTGGGACCCATGCCCTCAGGTGGGGCGGAAATTGCTTCATCACAATGTGGACAATCTCCTGTGATAAAATCTCACTCCGATCCTCCACAGAGACACTGGGAATCATTGGTCTGTGCTCTCCTGTAGGATTGATCTCAACTTGTTGTTCCCCTTCTGCCTTGATGTCATTCCTGTCCATGGTTTACAATTCAGAAGCCAGACACACTTTAGAGTCTGTAGGCGATATCCAGGCAAATAGTGAAGGGGCCTGATGCTAACGTCAGTTGGCCTGCCTTAGTTCTGTGCTATGTCCTGCCTGGTGGTGGTCTCAAAGTGGACCCCAGAAAACTGAGTCCCTATGCATGGCTTGTATTGCCCAATTTACAATAATTAGGTCTATGTGTGAGGTTTTGAAGGAAAGGAAGGCAAGGAGGGAGAGAGGGAAAGAAGGAGAGAGAGAGAGAGATACAGAGAAAGAGAGAGAGAGATGGAGACAGAAACAGAGAGACAGTGGAGACAGAGACAGAGAGAGAGCAGGAGAAACTCTGAGAGAGACTGAGACCATTGAAGTCAAGTTATCAATACTCTGTTTGTTCACCCAACTCAAGTTCCTGGCAATTTTGAAGCACACCCACACTTTGATTTGTTAGCTGACCCACTGTGACGACACTGACCCCACCATTTAGCACGGGTGTGGGGCATTTTCACCTTGGCTGTCTCCCAGGAGGAAAGGAGGTGCCAGGGTGCTTGACAAAGAGCCAGCTGTGGGGGTCATATATGGAGGGATGGGTACCCACTCTGGCAGGGCGGGGGCCATGAACAGCTCAGCCATGGCCACTGCTGAGGAAAGTCAGGTTGAACAAGGACCCCTGCTCTTAGAGCTCAGCATGTGGTGGGAACTCAGAAGCTCAGACAGCAGAGTCAGGAAGCGGCAGAGAGCAGGGCTGGATGTGTCAACCCCACAGGTGGTACAGCAGGGGCAGAGGGGGAGGAGATGACCCTGGCTGGGTAGCCGGAGGACCCCCAGGGAGATGCACACAGGAGCCTCAGTGTGGCCTGTCCCAAGGCCCCAGAGGTGGTGGTGCTGGGATGCTGAGGCTAGTAAGGTAGAGGGTTTCTCCAAGGCATCCCCTTAGGGGACAGCATGTCAGGAAGCCTTGAAGAGCAGTGCCGGACTTGGCATCTGATGGCCCGTGGAGTTGCTTTTAGATGTCCATCCCAGGACATGGCCGGCACAGTGAGCAAAACCCATGTGTACAGTTGTACTTCAGTTACTTCCTTTACTTTGTCCAAACTATAGTAGCTGAGAGAGTTATTTTTCTCCAGAATATATTTCCCTAAAAAATGTGGGCAGAAGAAGAGTGAATTTTGGGGGATACTTGGGTGATTCTTTATGTTTCCATAAGAGCAGCCTCTTTCTGGTCAAGCAGTAAACTGAGGTCTGCATCTGGGAATCTTAGGAAAACAATGAAATTAGCAGCATGTTTAAACTTGAAAAGGGACAGTTAACTATGCATAAAGCAAACAAACTGAGACATATTTCCCAGAATAAAGAAGCCATCCCTGCCCTGCATGCTCCTCCTCCAGGATGTGGCTGGTGGCTGCTGGTGCTCCACACACAGGTGGAGCTGCACTCCCCTCCCAGAATCATGTGGTTAGTCAGTGGTCAGGTGTGTTGCTTCAAGCACACAAGGAGCCTGTGGCCATTCTGGCTGAGCGGCACTCTGAGTGGAGGTCATCACCATGGCCACTAGGAAGGAAATCATCTCTCAGGCAACACCCTGTAGTTTTGGCTTTCAGTACACTCGTAGGTCACAGGTCATCTGGCCCACCTCAGCCCAAGTGGCCCTTGCATGTCCCCAGGTGGCTCCTTCCCAACCTGAGGGCCGTGTCACATCATGGAATGCGGGCAGAGGAGGGGCCTGGCCGGTGGGGAGATTTGTCAGCTGCTTTAGTGGCCACGTCTGACCTATGTCACGTAGGTGGGTGACACTCTGGTGAACCTTTTTCCAGGTAGTGATGAGCAGCTGGTTTGTTTTTCTTCTCTCACCCCTGCTCAGGCCAGATGGAGCTTAAGTCATACAGAGATCAGGAGACGACTCCGGGGCTGGGAACAAGGAGCATCCTGAAAGCGTCCACAATCCAGGTGACCCCCTCCTGCTTGCTGCACATCTGTCTGAAACCCTTTGCATCATCGGGACATTTTAACATGTTAAAAAACAAGTGTTCCAGCCAGTCCACCACATTCCATGTGGGTGAGGAGCAGTGGCTCTGCCTGGTGGAGCTAAAGAACCACCAGTAAGCCTTTGGCTCCTTTGGTTTGACTAAGACTTCGGGATGAACTGAACTTGAACTTCATGAAAGAGAAAAGAGATCACATAATTAACCACTGGCCCAACACAAATATGATTCAGACTAAAATGTGTTCCAAGGGAATTCTGAGTGTCCAAGACCCAGACCATCCACTGAACCCAGACGACATGGCTGTGCCCAGGACCTCAGCAGCCCCACGCTTGCTGCAATGAGCCTGAGACAGTGATCTTCAGGGCCTCTGAAGATCAGCGAGATGCATTGGTTTCTGCTACTGTAAACTACCTCTCAAAGCTTGACAAATGATCTTGATGGCTGATATGCAAAGGCAGATTGCAGTGGTGTATGTAGTAATCTAGACAGATGTCAGGAGGGCCATGGGGACGACGGGACAGGGGCACAGAACACCAGCTTTGCTGAACTGATTCAATGGCACTGTATGTGGATACAAGAAATACACTGATTGCTACGCTAAATCTCTTACATTAAAATGGGATTCAGCCTTCTGCCCTGTCTTAATCTTATGTAATTCTGCTAATTTTTGTTTTTTAATCATTTCATTTTCTTCATTTTACTGTCATCAACTTAGTCAATCTGGTATTCTCAGTAGTTTAGTAAGATGCAAGTAAGCATTAATTTGGTATTTAAGCATTGAGTTGTTTTAGATAAAACCAAATGAGTTAAGCTAAAGATATGGCAAATTTATTCATGAAACTTTACTAGGAAAGTATTGCATCTTTAAAAGCTATACCACTTTGCTACCTTGTCAGTCACAAAAATTGTTACCATAACTGCAAATAAGAGGAGAGTATGAAGGAGAAACAGGCTTACTTTTAGGACATGACCCTCCCATGTCTAGCAATGATGGGATTTCATTGCTTTTAACAATGTTAGCAGCAGGCCATGGACTCAGAGTCACACTTTTTTTTTTTTTTTTGCCCAACGGGACTGAATTGGAGTAAAAGGTGGTGTAGAAATGAGAAAAATGATATAAAGAAGATCAACAGTTGAAAGATGGACAGGGGAAATGAAGCATGTGTCAAATTCAAATCCATCAACAGCTGTCCTAAGGGACCCATTTTCCACTGGAATTTGTTTGAAATATGCCCAAAACTCTGTGTGTCCCAAAGACAACTAATATTTTTGAGCCAACATATACTATTGGTTATAATTAATTATACAGCCATTAGAGATAAGTATTAAATTAAAAAATCTGATCAAATTACTATTTCACCTGATTCAGAATATCTCTTAAAAATACATCGAGTATCTCTTAGAAATACTTCTCTGAAACTAATATTAATCATTCTAACTCTTACCAGCATTCAAACAGGTGAGGATACTAACTTTTATTACCTTACAGAAGTTGACTCTGGGAAAAAACACAGGCATCATACAGGTACCTTTTCAAGCCAGGAATTTATATTTTCATTTTCAACTTAAGTACAGATTGTTGCTGTGAGTTCTATAAAGTATCCCATTGTCTGGACAGATGCCACTTTTAAATAAGTGCTTGTGTGCCCTAAGCCACGATAATCTATAGATGGCAAAGTCGGAAGTTTCTTGTGGTTTATGATGGAACAAGCAAGTTGCTTAACATTTCTTTCTCTCTCTACATCCTGACCTTCTCAATTCTTCCAGATTTTTCTCACCTGTGTTGTGGGGTGGAGAAGAGAGAACACAGGAAAGCTAAGTGTTCAGAAAGATGCAGAAAGATATGGTGATGATTGTTCAAAGGTGTTTCCATAGGAATTCAAAAACAAAACTACCTAGGCTTCCTTCTGTCGACAGGGCCTAGCTGACGTGCACAGTGCCGACATGTTGATGATTGCCACGGAGGAAAAGTGTCCAGCTGAGCACCATCCCAGATGAATTCAGAGTCGTTCTAAACCACTGAATTGTGAGGTGGTTTGTAGTGAAGTGGTTCATAGCCAAAGTAACCTAAGTCAGGTCCCTGGAGGCAGCAAATGGCTAACACATGACACTGGCTTTGGGACACGGCAGGGAGGGAGACTGGGAGAGAAGGCTGGAAAAACAAGGGCAAACTATCAGTGAGGGTTGCTTAGAAAACTCTTCACAAAGCTGGAGAAATGGGGGCCCATGTTATGGAGAGGCAAAAAGTACTGGGGAAATGTCTCCTCTCACAATTCGGATGGTAGAAAGGTGGAGACCAGGTAAAATGTGGGCAGTGCACATGGCTTCCCAGTTGTCTACGGTAAGAACTATATTCTGTGTCAAGGGTGGAACGTCAGAGTAATAAATGTATGTGTCTTTAACTTGTAATGTGGTGAGAGATACTGTCCCTTCCCTTTGTATCTAGAACTTATTTGAGTAAAGATGCCATTGAGGTGTATAATCTCAAAACAGACAATTGGAAAAATGTGTCTATTGGCAGCTCTTGAGCAGAATCCCCAGTATTGTTTCGCTCATAATGTTAGGTCTGACTCATGGGAAGAACAAGGATTTGCTTTAATTCTGTCTCCATTCCTTCCTCAAAGTTGTAATATTTCTTTACCCTTATCTACACAAAGACAAAAATCTATGTCTGAATGAAATGTGCTATTTGTTGTAACGTTGGCTGGTAAGTTTAAGTACGACCAGGTGTTTATGACCCTGTGTGTTTTTAAAGCTCTTCCTCAGATTCTGCAGATGCGTGGACGGCAAGTCACCAAGCAGCACTGTGTCAGGGGGCCTGACACGCCCGGCCGCGCTCCCTCTCACGGAGCCTACGCCACCTGGGCTTTCATCTTGTCTTCTGAATGCTGTTGTTCTGAGGTGATTTTATCATCTTGGAAACAGGGCGCTATGCACCCTCATGGTAGCTGCAGACATCCTGAAGTGTGTAGTTTTAAATGTTTGTGAGCTTCCCGTGACTGGCACTGGCATGGTTTCTTGAGCTGTCAGAGTTCTGGCAGGGTGCTCACGGCGGCAGATGTTCCTGGGACTCTCCACAGGAACTGTGAAAGCTATACTGCGCGGGACAGATGTGCTGGTTGCACTGTTTTCTGTTTTTTTTTTTTAACCATAATATAGAAACATCACACTTAATGGGAGAAATAGCATTTCTCTTATGAAGTATGCCTTCACTTTAAAGGTTCACAACACAGATCTGATTTTGCTTCTAGCAAGGATGGAGTCCCTGGTAGAGGGCTGGCTCTTCCCACTCAGGACGACCATGAACCTGGACGAAATCGATGAGGCCATTGTTTTCAGGCTTTGGACAAAGATGACTCAAGACTGCCACCCCTTTGATGGCATTTGTTTTAGAAAAGGGACGCTCCCCCGGTGAGTGCCACAATCACACTGGTTCGAAATTGATTTCTCACAGGACAAAATCTGGAGTCTAAGGAGAGTGCCACGATCCCACAGGGCTGACAGGCAGAGCTTGGAGTTTGGGGAAGATGAGGGGGCTGACTCTGGGGGCTGGATCACAGGGAATAAGTGGCTGCACAGGGCAGGGCTCAGAGTCCTGGGCTCTTCACTCAGGGTGAGGGGCAGTGAATCCTATCAGAAAAAAGGTTGCTCTGAGGTTGGGAATCAAACTGAGATACAGGTCAAGTTGGGGTCTTAGCCAAGCCAGATGGACAAAACTCAGCATCTCGCTGAAAATCGGACACAAGAAATGCCACTGTAAGGATAAAGCATGGCAGTGCGTCCGCCGAGAGCCCCGCTCCACTGCCAGGCAGCAGCTGGCGGCAGACGACACTACAGAGCCTATGGTAACTCGGTAAAGTGAAAGCAGAGCACTCAAAAATGTGTGGGACTTTGCGGAATTCATAGCAATAAATGCCTTCTTTAGAAAAGGAAAGTTCTGATATCAACCAATGAGAAAGGTGCACCTTAAAAAACTAGCACGAGAGAAGCACAGTGAGTGTACAGCAAGCCTGAGGGAGGGGACAATAACGATAAGAGCAGAAACCAACACGACTGAAATAAGAAAAACAACAGAATCCAAATGCTGGCTCTTATAAAGTGGGCAGTGAAACTGATAAATCTGAATGGATAATGATTATTAAACTAAGAAAAGAAGAATAAATGGATTACTAATACTGGACCGAGAGTGGGGACATCCGGTGCCACGGACAATAAAGAAGAGCAAGGGCAAGAAAGATCCTAACCAACAGACAAAGCCCAAATCCCCTGGACGGCACAAATTACCAAAGCTCATTTCAGAAAAGAAAGCATGAATAACCCTGTACCTATTAAAGAAATTAAACTTTCAGTTAAATATGCAACGCAAGGTAAACCTTTGTCTACAGTTTCAGTGATGAATTCTATCAAACATACAGGAAAATAATATCAATTCTATACAAACCCTTCATTTTATAACGCTAGCATTTACCTGACATTAAGTCACAAGAAGACATTATAACAAAATGAAATCACAAAGCATTATCCTTCCTAAATATAGACCCAATAACTTGAATAGATTTATTTTTTAGAGCAGTTTTAGGTTTACAGCAAAATTGAGGGAAGGTACAGAGACTCCCCATTGTACCCCACTGCCCTGCTCCTATAGCCTCTCCCTCCAGATGGTGCATTTGTTACAACTGATGAACCTTCATAGACACATAATCATCACTCGCAGTCCATAGTTTACATCAGGGGTCACTCTTAGTGCTGCACATTCTATGTCTGGACAAATATATAAGGACATATGTCCACCGTTACAGTGTCACACAGAGTAGGTCAGTGTCCTACAGTCTCCGGTGTTCCACCTGTTCATCCCTTCCTCCGGCCCCTGGCAACCACTGATCTGTTTACTGTCTCTATAGTTGTGCCTTTTCTAGAATGTCATGGAGCCAAATCACACAGTATATAGCCTTTTCAGGTTGGTTTCTTTCCCTTAGTGATATGCATTTAATGTTTCTCCATGACTTTTCATGGCTTGATGGCTCATTTCTTTTTAGCTCTGAATAACATCCCATTGTCTGGATTTACCACACTTTATTTATCTTAGACTCAACAATTTTGAGGAAACACTATCATATATAGAATCCAGCAATGTACAAAATACATCCTGACCAAGTGGAGTTGATCCCAGGAATGGAAGGTTGTTTCAAATTTTGAAACTAAATCAATATAATTTACCCTATTAGCAGATTTTGAAAGTAATGTTACATAATGATATTAAAAGATCTAGAGAAAAAACATTAACAAAATTCAATATCCAGTCATTAAAAATTCTCTTAGAAAACTAGTAATAAAAGGGATCTATGTTAGCCTCAAAAACCTACCGCTACATCATACTAGGTGGTGAAAGACTAAATTATTTCCTCAGAGCAGGAACAAGACAAAGATATCTTCTCATACCAGTTCTATTCAGTGTTGTACTGGATGCTTTGGAAAGTATAATAAGGCAGAAAAGAATATAAAAAGGGACAAACCTGATTTAATTCACAGATGACACAATCTTCTCAATAGAAAATCTCCAGGATTCTATCAATATAATAATTAAAAAACATTCAGAGCCAATAATCAAGCTTGGCAATATTATAGGTTCCAATATCAATATCAGACATGAATTGTATTCCAATATATTTGTTCTGAAAAAATGGAAATAGAAATTCATTACACAAAAGCCTTTACAAAGATATCTAAACATGAAATTCGTAGTGATAATTCTATCAAAATCTATGCAGTGTGTAATACTGAGAAACACCAAATATCACGGAGAGAAATTCAAAATTCAAACATTTAGAGATATAGCATATTCATGGATCAGAAAACTCAATAATGTTAATTATGTTAAGTCTCCACAAATTAATATCTTCAATGTAATTCCAATTAAAATTCCAGCAGGCTTTTAATTTAGAAAATTATAAGTTGACTCTAAAATATGTGTGATAATACAAAGGACCCAGAAATAGTCAAACAAATTTTAAGCAGAAGACCAAAGTTGGACAATTTATATTAAATAATTTATGGACATAATATGAAAATCCATTAATAAAGATACATTTTTAAATATAGAGGCAGATGTATATATTAAAGAAACAGGAAAGGGAATCCAGAAATAAACTCGAACACCTATGGCCAGTCGATAATCAACAAAAGTACCATTGTAGTTCGAATGATCTTGAAAAATTATATATATATATATATATATGTATATGTGTGTATGTATATATTTATCATTCTTTACTTCATATCATAAAAATAATTTAAAACAGATCATAGATCTACATGTAAGAACTAAATCAATAAGACTTTCAAAAAATACACAGGAGAAAATCTTCATGGTTTTGCATAAGGCTATAAAAGGTTTTTGGTTTCATATAAAAAGCAAAACCCACAAAAGAAAATTCAAATGAGTTAAACCTCAAGAAAAAATTTTAAAACACAAAATGCTCTTCAAAATTCATTTTTAAAAGAAAAAGAATGGCAAGTCACAATATGGGAGATATTTTCAAAAAATCATCTGATTAAGAACTTGTAGCTAGAATTTATAAAGAACTTTATCAATTCAATAACAAGAAGGGATACAACATAATGTTTTCAATGGGCAAACATTGGAGTAGATAATTCAGCAAACATACTGATTGTAAATAAATAAGCACATGAAGCAAACATTCAGTATCACTGTGGCCACAGACAATACAAAGTACACTCTGTAATCATTACCATTCTAAAGACTGTACCAAATCTAAGAGAGTATATGGAATAACTGGAAATCACATAAACTGTGGCTTGGAGTGCAAAGTAGCACTCCAGTCAGTTTGGAATATAATTTGGCAAATTCTTCCAAAGTTAAACAAACATTTAACATATGATTCATTTATTAGTTAATGAAAACAATATAAAAAACATTAATGACAAAGACTTGTATTTGAGTATTCAGGACAGCTTTGTTCAAAAGGAGACAAAATTTGTAAAGAAATCTAATATCTACCAAGCTGGTAAACAGATGAATAAATTGTGGTTATATACACAGAAAAGAATACCATTTGTGAAAAAAGAAACAAACAACTAATGCATGCAACAACCTAGAAAAATTTCAAAAGTATGATGTGAAATGAAAAGTCAGACACAAAAGTTATATTAATATGGTTTCATGTACATGAAATTTTGTATTGTACAAAAATTATGGTCAAAAAAGCCAATAAATGGTTGTTTAGGGCCAAGTGGGATGAGAGAAACTACAAAAGAGAAGGATGGAAATTTGGGGGTGTTTAAAATGTTCTGTACTGTGATTGTGGTTACATGACTGTGAATGTTGTCAAAACTCTCATCACATTGTAAAGTAAAAATTAATGAATTTTATTATATGTACTTTATACTACAATAAATCTGATATACAAATGAATAGAAATAAAAACTTTGTCAGAAAAACAGAAGCTGAGAGAAAACACTGACAGCAGTCATGCACTATAAGAAATGCTAAAATAAGTTATTAAATGCAGAAGGAAAATTGCACCAGATGGAACCCTGTATCAACAGAAAGGAGTGAAGAGCACCAGAAACTGTAAATATGGGCAGATATATAAAATATATTTTTTCCTATCTTTTTCAACTTTTTCATCTTCTAAAATGATCATTGGCTCTTTAATGAAAATAACAGTTCATTGTTGAGTTTATAACATATCTAGATTTTAAATCTGTGACAGCAATAGAAGAAAAACAGGAGTGGGAAAATAGTAGTACTCTGTCAAAATGTTCCTATACTATATGTAAGGGCCACCTGAGATAAAATTATATGCTGCAAACTCAAGAGTTACCACTAAAATGTAAGGAGGTATAGCAGTTAAGCCACTCAAAGAGGCAAGATTAAATCTTAAAACCTTCAACTAACTCAAATATAGGCAGGGTAAAATAAACAATGATCAAGTAGAGAGAAATAGAAAGCATATTTTTGTGACTATAGACATAAAAATCCTTAAGAAGAATTTGATAATCAAATCCAGCAATATATAAAAATGATTATACATTATGAAGTTTATCTGAATTATGCAATTCTGATTTACCATTTGAAAAATCATTGACTGTAATCTACATATTAATAAACTCTTAAAGAAGATCAACAAGATTTCCTCAATAGTTTGCACAAAAAGCATTTGACAAAATCAAAACTTATTCATGATAAAAACTCTCAACAAATTAGAGATTCAAGGTTATTTCCTTAACTGATAAATGACACCTATGAATAACCTACAGGTAATATCAGGCAGAGTTGCATTTCTCTTAAGTTTTGGTACAGAATGTGGATATAAATTCTATTTTAATTCAGTACAGAAAAGAAGTTCTTAGCCAATGCAATATATCAAGACTAAGGAATGATTTTTATAAAAATTAGAAAGGAAGAAGTAACTTTGTTTACACATTGCCTAACTCTGAATGTGAGAAATTGCAAAAGTTACAAACTATAAGATGTAATAAGTGAATTTAGCAAAGTTTCAGTATACAAGATCACTTTATAAAGATCAATTATATTTCTTTGCATTAGGTATGAACAATGGGAAATGCCAATAAAAACAGAACTTAAAACAGTAGCAAAAACACCAAATACTTAAGGTAAAGTGTTTAATAAAACCTAAAGCATATTACACTAAAAAAAGCTACAAAATATTGCTAAAGGGAAGTTAAAAAGACCTTAAAGATTGGGGACTTATACCATGTTCACGAATTGGAAGAGTCAGCATTGTTAGGATGTCAATTTCCATCACTCAGTCAAAATTTCAGTATGGTTTATTTTGCAGAAACTGATTCTAAAATTTATATGGAAATTCAGGCACTGAGAATAGCCAAGACAAGCTTAAAAAAAAATAATACAATGGGAGGACATACACTATAGAGATAGAAAATTAGACCAAAGGAATAAATAAGGAGCCCCCAAACATACCGATGCTAATTTGGTGATGTGATTTACAACAAAGACTCCAAAATGATTCAATAACTAATGGTAAGTCCTTTCAAGAAACGTTGCCACTGAAATAACAGTATATTGATCTGGAAAAAAATTAACTTTGACACCTACCACATAGACAAGCACTTTAGGCCAAAAAATAAACACCTCAAACTATCAATTTTCTAGAAGAGAAGACAGGAAAATGTCTTCATAAATTTTAGTTTGGAATACATTTTTAGAAAAACAGGACAGACAACAAAAGCATGTGACATGTACAAACAGAAAAGGCAATTTTAACTTAATCATAATTCAACATTTCTGTTCATCCAAAGAGACTGTAAAAAATGGAATTGCAAACCATAGATATATGTGATACATATGTAGGTCAAAGGACTTTAATTCATGATATATGAGGAAATGTACTAATCAGAAATAAAAAGATAACTAATCCATAAAAATTAAAGACTTGAATAGAGACATCACAAAAACAAATATATAAGTGGTTAATGAGTAAATAAAAAATGTTCAGCATCATTAATCATCAGAAAATTGCAAATTAAAACAACAAGATAACACTATAAATACATTAGAGAGTTAAAGGTAAAAAGACTGAGAATACATGTTTTTATGTTTCAAGAGCATTCTGAACATCAATGAATATATTAAATAATTTTTGGAGAAACATGGGAAATGTTTGTCTTCCCTGACATATAACATTGGCAAAACTGTAGATTTGATGCTTCCTCCCTCATACTCTTACCCTGTAATTTTATATTTATTTAATTCCCATTGCTGAATGCTTAGCACGTATTTCCACTCACTGATACTTGCTCACCATATTCAGAGATTGTAGACAGAAATGCAATCCAAGTGGGATTTTCATGCAATTTGCAGTACTTCCTGCCCTCCATGTGCAGCTGCCAGACAGAAGTCCTGCCCCAGCTTAGATTTATGTCCCCTCCTCTGCAAGAGATTGCATAGGCACCACTGCACCCCCTTGACCTTACACTAATTGTACAATTCATACTGTAATATAAAGTCTCTGAGTTAACACGACTTCCCTCATGACATGATTAACTCTAGGGATTCTGAACAACAGGAGCCAGTCAGAAAGTGCAAACTAATTAATGATGGAGGACAAACATGAGGACAAGGGAGGTCAAGCAGCCAGCCAGGTGCAACAGAAATAAAAGCTAAACAGGAGAAATGGGAACTTTCAAAACTAAATTTTGTGATTTCCTCTCCAGTTTCCTTATCATTTTCTCTTGATGTTATGTAGATGCAGTGGTGGTGGTGGGGCAATTCCATCCAGGACAGAAAGGAATTGCTATAGTTATGCAAGCATAAAGAGTATACAGAGAGAGAACGACTGTAATCTGAAACTTGCAGTAGGTAAGTGCTGGCTGCTTTGACACTTGGAGGGACCCTACCATGGGGGAGGTTCCCAGTTATAGAAGGCACAGTGGATATGGGTCCACATGCAAAGAAATTGCTCTTTTCAACCTCCTAATATATGACACATGGTAAGATTAAAAAGATAAACACAAACAACAAAAAGGCAGTAAAGATAGCTGATAAAAAATAATCATGCCATTCTTACAGTTTATGGAACTGGGTGCAGAAAAAGACTTTTGTAGAATCAAAAAATGGCACTTCAAGATTCTCCTAATTAACCCTACCATAGGCAAATCTGGAAAAAAAAAGTTCCTTGGTTCTTTGTGGCTTTTTATTGATTTTTATTGTGAACTATTGCTAACTGGATGTCAGTTGAATAACTGACATCCAAAATAAACCCACTTGGAGTACTTAGTAACTGTGTGCGATAGCTGAAGGTGGCATCAGAAAAGCCTATAGCACATGTGTGTGGAGTGTAACACTTCTGCAGGTTCACAATAAACATTAACATATTATAGAATCTGGAAACCTGGAGCAAAAAATACCTCTCATACTTTGTTAAACCCACAGGTTCCTGCTTTTTGTTTAATCCATAGGATCCCATTTCAAGTGTCATTTTTAAATGGAAAAAATGTTAACGTATGTTGGTGTATGGTGTACATGGAGAATGATGTATCTCTTCAAATGTTGCCAATGATTACTGGCAACATGTTGTTCTCTTAAAATATTTGCCAGCGTGGGTTCAAGCAGCACCAAGTCAATTGGAAGTCTGTGAAAGTGGTCAGTGAATTCAGAAAGGACCTTTTGTTTTGATTATTCCTACAAGCCCTCCCTGTCCCTGTCCCCGTCCCATCTGAAAGGTAGCTGAAGAAGTCACCTGGTGGTCCCTCCTCTTGACAGAGCAGGCGTCACAACGCTGGGAACTGGCTTGTTGCCAACTCAGGAGGACAGAGCAGATGGGCAGATGTGTGCCCTCTTGACCAGCGCTGTGTTTGCCATCTTAGGTTACTTGTAATTTCTAGGACCTTTGTTGGCACATTAGAGGGCTGCCCCAAGTCCCAGTGTAAGACCCAAACATTCTTTACCAACTTGGCCTGGAAATAAAAGCAGAGCTTTGCTGGATTAAGTTGTTAACGATTCACTGATCCAAAGAGATTAAGATGACAGTCAAACTAAATTTCTTGTTTGGGGAGTAAGAAGTGACATTGAACTACTTTCTAAATGTAGCAGGAAAAAATCCTGTTGCAACGAGCCCTAAAATGATATATTGGAAAGCGTTCCCTAATTTCAGTGCTATTGTTTTTTGTACCTATATTTTGATTTTTCTTTCCTTCAGCTTTCTCTATTCTCAGCAACCCATTTATCTAGCTCAATATGCCCACTGAGCCCATAAAAACACTATGCATTTAACTCCAATTCGGTTGATACATTGTGCATGTATCTTAATACCTTAAGTCTGCCATTCTTTTATATTTATATTAAAATTTTGAAGCAAAGTCTTTTATGATCACTTTGGTTTTTACTTATTTATTTATTTTTCACGTCAGATGCTGAATATCTTTTTGAGCAGCCCATGCCTGGTTACATCAATGCGGCCTGCAAGAAGACTCACTCCTGGGGTCAGATCATTAGAGGAGCTTTAATGCTGTAGGACAATTTTTCAATACTGTTTACACCAGGGACATTCTTGTACAAATCCTCTTTACACAGACAAGAATAACATAGGAAGGAACTATTTGTCTCTGAACTCTGCAAAGAAGAAGCACAAATGGGAACCCTTAGGGGGTTTTCCATCTTTTCAACCTACCAGGAGGAGATTAATCAAAAGATCTCTATGCTGTCTGATGTACAATCAGTTACATAGCTGCAGTGCTATTGATCAAGTCATGGCAGAATAGCAGGATCACAGCACCCACCACAGTGCACTGCTGGAGCATCAACAGAGCAGGTATGTGCTCACAAGGAAACATCTGGACTATTGTTTACTACTTCTCCCAAACAGTGTTAAACACAGTGCCCATGTGATTTTTGTCTTCACACAAGCTTCACTTTAAGATCATGAAAACGTCCCAATCCATGACTGCAGATATCTCTCCATCTTAGCATTGATTTGCTTATGATGTACCTGACATTTCTACTGTACACTGAACATACACAGGACACTCACCCATGGGACCTCATTCAATGCCCATGGTAAACATATGAAATAAACCTGGATGTAGGAGTGAAAACTGAGGTTGTTGCCCTGTCTACAGTCCTTTAAACAACATGTCAAAATATAAAATGCAATATTGTAAGGACTTCTTCAGCTCTCATGGTAATCAAAGTCTAAAATACATGCTCAAATCGTTCAATCCATATTAATGCAGAGCAAACATCTCTGGGGTAGAGGGCTCAGGAAATGAGAGAGACCAATGATCAGGCTATGCCATGAACTTGTTCTCCAAAGTTTCTTTTAATTTTCTTGGGTCTGTTCCCTCAATTAAAATGTTTAAAAATTTTTCTCTTTAGTGTCTTACACCAGTTTTTCTGGTTCTGTTCTCATTTAAAGATATAATCACATACTCTACTTGAGGTAAATGTGAAACAGATGGACTCTATTTTTATTAGAAGTTCCTCACCTTTAAGTATGATGGTAGTTACGGGTTTTTGTAGATGTTCTTTATCAAGCTGAGGAAGTTTCCCCCTTTTACTAGTTTGTAAATAATTTTTACCCTGAATGGGTACTGAATTTAGTCAAAAGCTTTTTCTGCATCTACTGATGTGATCATATGTTATTTTTCTTCAGCCTTTGGATGTGATGGATTACATTAATTGGTTTTTGAATGTTGAACCAGACTTGCATACCTAGAATATGAAAACTGCCAACATGAAATATTTAAAATAATAGTAATTTCATTACTAGTGAGGATAAGCTTTTTAAATATACTTATTGGCTATTTTGCAAATTTACTCCCTATATACCTTAACCATTTTATATTATGATATTTCTTATTGCAAGTACAATTTGTAAGTTAAGGACAGTAAAGTTTTGTCTTTATGTTTGACAAAAAGGTGTTCTTACTTTGTTATTTTTATTTAATTGAACATAAGTGGTTTCCCTGACATGTAGTTCTAATTTCTTTTACATTTCATCAGTTGTGTTAATATTTCTATTGTGATTCTATAACTAATTGTGTAATGCTCAGCAAGACCCTAACAAATTCTAGACAGACTTCAGTTCTTTCATCTGTGAAATAAAGCAATTGGAACAAACTCTGAAATTTCTTTTATCACTGAACCACTAGAATTTTCTGCCTCATATCTGTTCTAACATAATTCGAGGATAGCTCGGGTTTTTGCTTTTCAAAGATTCTGGCAGAAGGTAACTTTGCATCATCTTTCTAGGTGTACAAGATGAAACCATGCTTGGTTTGGAGATGGCAGAAGAGAAGGTCATCAAAACTTCCTCAGAAAATTATCTTTTTCCAGTTAAAAGAGAATGATAGGGCTCTTAAGCAACCCTTATTCTTCATTCATTCTTTATTTTTATTTATTTATATATTTTACTGGTAGGAGTGAATAATGCTTTTTTTTAAAAAATACTAAGAGGGCAATTGTTCTCAAAGTTAAGCATACACATATAAAAATCCTCAATAATATTCATAGCCATTGAAACAGCAATTTCATTTCCAAGAACTTATATCATGGAATTCTAAACTTAACAGAAAATTTGAAATCATCTTCCACACAAATAATGGTTGAGTGAGTGTGGAAAAAATGGGTATCTGTTGAGATCATAGGAAATTTTGAATTTGATGGCATTTTACTGGATTCATGACTGACAACACCTGCTGTTACTGGCATCTACAGTGCATGGGCAATAGAGTGAAAATCCCATGCCTCTTAAAATAAATCTAAAGCATGTATATTATATATGACAATATTTTGGTAGTGATGCAATCCCTTGAGTCACCTAGTATCTCTTGAATCAGGAAGCATCTTTTTGGGAAAGAAATATTTTTTGTCCTAAAGATAAACATATACCTGTAAATGACCTCTGAACTCTCCTCCCAGGCCTCCCCATGTTTTCATGATGCATGTCAGTCAAGCAACCACAGATGCCCTGTTCTTTTTGTCTACTTGCAGCACTCACAAATTTCTGGTTCAAAACTCATTTTCCATACACCTTAGTGTATAAAGCAAGGCCAGTCTTACTCATATTCCCCACTTTACACTTGATTTAAATTTAGTACACAGGATGGTCTGTTTCTGCAGAAGATTCCAGAGTCAGGCCAACTCTCATGAACAATCACAGAATCGCATAAACCTCTCAACAGCTGCTAGGAGCACAGAAAGAAGCTTAGCACTGAATACACATGAGGAAGAGGAGAGAAAGGTAAAGCATTATAGGATGAACACACACACTTGTGCACGCATGCATGCACACAAACTGAGACAAGAACTAATTGGAAAATGATGAGCAGGAGTTCACTGAAATCTGTGCATCTGCCATTTTGTCTAAACGGTTCTTTTCCTAGGCAACAATTTTATGGATAATGAATTCATTTTTAAAATCACAGAACTTCACTTTGGGGGTGTACATACTTTTGAGAAGCTACCAAAGGCAGTGAGGTGATGAAAAAAAAAAAAAGACAGCATTTAGGTGTCAATTTGAATGCAATTATAGTCTATATGTATGAAGCTGGAAACAAATCAAGCCAGAACTTAAAACCCTCCCACGCTTTTGATAGGTAAATTACATAATGAGGAGGAATACTCTGAACCGTTGTCTGTCTTTTAGAAGACTGAAGAAACTGAAGGCAACTTATTTATATTATGAATAAAATAAAGGAGGCTTTTGTGCAAAGCATCTTTCCTGTGTCAGACTGTGCAGTGAGCAAGTTGACCATCGAAGGGAGTGCCAATTAAAAAATCCAAATCCCCAAATCAGAAGGCCAGTGGCCCTCGTGGCATTTATCTAATGACGTGACTATCTGGTAGGTGACGAGAGACCAGATAAACCTGGAACGTCCCTTTTTCTTTCAACTGTTAAGAACAGGGATGCCCCAGGTGCTAAGGGACTGATCCAAAGTCCCAGGTTGTTATACAAAAGTCAGAGATTAGGCCAGAGCTCAGGGCTGCAGTCTCTGCAAGGTATTTCACTGGCGTTCATTGGGAGTTTGTCTACTTATCTGGTAATTTATTTTGTGGAATAGGTTACACACAGATTTTACAGAGGTACAGAGTACAGAAGGTGACAAGTGAGGACCCTTGGTCTCTGTCTATCTAATGTTTTACGTTAGATATTTCTTAGCTGTCTTTCTATTTAGGCATATATACAGTTGCCTCTTTTTCTTAAATGCTCCTCAGGGAGTCCTCTATTTTACTGATGTATATAATTTATGTAACAAGTCTTCCAGTAATGGGTAGTTACCTCTTTGTTTGTGTAAGCCACGCTGCAGCAAGCTGCAAACGCCTCATCTCCCACAAGTGGGAGGGTAGCCACAAAAATAAACGCTAGACCAGAGCTGTCTGCATGAACATACCAAGTATTATAAAATTCCCTTCCACTGGGCTCCACTGATTTATCCTTCCTGGACACGCCATGAGAGTCTGTTTTCCTGTGGTCTGGTGGGATGTCTATTTGCCTGTCCATCTATCAATCATCCATCCATCCATCTATTGTGTCTATCATGTTTACCAGTCAATGAGGTGAAATATTGCTTAATTGACTTTTTATTTCTGTTATTAAAAGGGAGTTTGAGTATCCTTTATATGTTTAGGAAAGAACATATACTTTTCTGTTAAACAGAAAAAGAGTTTACTTTTCTGTTAAATACGTATGTTTGACACAGTGACTATATGCCCACACCCAGACTTAGTATGTGGATTTCGTTTCTGGACGTCACCACGCTGTGCACGCACAGCGCAGCAAGAGGCCGGCCCACAGCTGCAGCTCCGGGCGTCCTTCAGGAGGCCCCACCTGGCACTGGCCGCGCCGCCCGCTGCCCTTTGAGGACTTTCTCCACCGTTACGGTCCTGTGGGGCCCACGAGGGCCAGACCCTGGACAGCGGACCCTGAGGCTGCCGCAGGCACCGGCCCAGCCCGAAAACCGGCTCCAGACAGAAAACCGGGCTGAGACGGAACACCGGCCCTTGACAGAAAACCCCGCCTCAGACACCATACTGGCCCAGACCGAAAACCAGGCCTCAGGCGGAAAAACCTGACCCCTGATAGAAAACCAGGCCTCCGGCGGCCGACCGGCTCAGAAGGAACCCAGGGCGCCCGCTCCGGGGCGGGGAAGACCGCGGGCGCGAGGCGCGACGCTGTGGAGCCCCAGGAGGCGCGCCGCAGGCTGACGGCCCCAGACCCAGGTGAGTCGCGGTGCCCGGAACCTCCGGTCTCGGGGGCGGGGGCTCGGCCGGGGGCTTCAAGGCTGGGGGCGGGGGCTGCCCCTCAGGGGCGGGCCCTACAGGCTGGGGCCCGAGGCGGCTGCGGAGCCTCCCCCAGGGTCTGAGGCGGGGCCCGCCTCTCCTACCTGCTCCGTCGGGGCTTTGGGCCTCTGAGGCAGGTGAGGGGCTAGTCGCGGGAGGAGTCGGCGCGCGCCGTCGCCACCTGGCCCCGAAGCCCCGCCCTTCGTCGGTGCCGGGCAGGGCATTGGTTTTCTGGTTCTGGTTTTCTCGCCTCGAGGACTTCGTGTGTAGGGGCGCGGCCTCGCGGCGTCGGCAACATTGTTAAGTGTTCCTGGACGACAGCCTCGGCTTGCAGATGCCACTAGGTCTCCTATAATTTTGTTTACTTACGTTCTACTTTCCTTTTCAACTCAAGATTTATTTTAAGATATGAAACAATTATCCAGATGAATTATTTTTTTTTTACCAGTTGGCTGCATAACACCATTTGTCAAATTACTAATCATTCCCCACCGATTTATCTTTGAGTCTGCTTTCAGTGACTGAGGTACTTACCTACGGTGGACTGGCTGGGCCATGTGGTCGTTCTGTGTTTAACTTAGAGGTTATTTATCTTTTTGCAATTGCCAAATCCTTTGTATATTTTGAATACAAGTCCCTTTTAAATATGTTGTCTGCAAATATATCCTCCCATTTTCTGGTTGTCTTTTCACTTTCTGGACCTTGTCCTTTAAAGCATGAAAGTTATAAATTTTGAGTCCAATTTTTAAAAATTTATTCTTTTGTAGAAAAAAATCCTACCATTTGCATCAACATGGATGGAGCTAGAGGGTATTATGCTCAGTGAAATAAGCCAGGTGGAGAAAGACAAGTACCCAATGATTTCACTCGTTTGTGGAGTATAACAACTAAGAAAAACTGAAGGAACAAAACAGCAGCAGACTCAGACTCCAAGAAGGGACTAGTGTTACCAAAGGGGAGGGGTGGCGGAGAGTAGATGGGGAGGGAGGGAGAAGGGGATTGAGAGGTATTATGACTAGTACACATGGTATGGGGGGGAATCATGGGGAAGACAGTGTAGCAAAGAGAAAACAAGTAGTGACTCTGTAGCATCTTACTACCCTGAAGGACAGTGACTGCAATTGGGTGGGGGGGGCTCGATAATATTGGTGAATGTAGCAACCACATTGTTTTTCTTGTGAAACCTTCATAAGATCGTATATCAATGATATCTTAATTAAAAAAAAAAGAATAATGACAAGAAAAAAAAACCTCCCAAAGATCATTCTTTATATTAAAAAATTTTTTTAAACAAAGAAAAAATACTTTTATCTTTTGTTAGTCATGCTTTGGCTGTCCTGAGTCTCCATTGCCAAATCCAAGGTCATGAAGATTGACTCCTAAGTTTTCTTCTAAAAGTTTGATAGTTTTATCTCATATATTTTGAGTTAATTTTATATATGGCTGAGGTGGGGTCCACCTTCCTTCTTTTGCATGTGGCCATTAGTTATCACAGCACCATTTGTGAAAGAGACTGTTCATACCCATTGGATTGTATTGCCATCCTTGTCAAAATCAATTGGCCACCAATGTATGGGTTTAGTTTTGTGTTCTTGAACAGAAGTCAAAGTCTATTCTTATGTCAACACCATACTAGTTTTTATTATTGTAGGGGACTTTGATGAATTTGTACAGTTCTGAAAATGGTGATGATGAGAATTTTTGCCATTTTTTGTTTGTTTTTATGGAGGTGCAAACTTTCAGAGGTCATTATACTTCTATTTTCATGGATGATCAATTTGTTATTTTTTGCATATATATGCAAAATTGTTAGATATTCACTCTGTATTTCAAACTTTCATTATAAAACTATTTGACTCTTCTCCTTGCTCTCATTTTCTCTTTCTGTCCTAAACAAAAGATTGTCTGATATTCAGGTTGCAGCCCTGGCTTTTTTTTTTGTCTTTGCAATGGGCTATGATGCATTTTATCATTATTTTATTGCATTTTAATTATGATGGAAATTAACTGCGGTTGAAGACATTCCATCCTATTTGTAAAATTTTTATTTTGCAGTATAATATACATAGAAGGGTAAGTATCATAGAAGTGTGCATTTCAAAGAACTTTCACGATCTTGACACATTTGTGTAAATAGCATCCTGCTCAAGGAACAGACCTTTACCCAAACCTTAAAAATCTGCGCAGATTTCTCCTCAATTGTTGCCAACTTTAAAGGTAAACTTTATTTTGACTTACAAGTTAGTTTTGCCTGTTTTTTTTCTTTTTTGGTTACTGTGTATAAATTATATACTAAGTGTTTTGTGTGATTTATTTTTGTTAAACTGTACATTTGGGATGTTTATCTCCTTGTGGAATGATGTGAATCGTTTACTCTCATCCTGAATATTAATTATTGTTATGTAAATGTACCCCAACTCATCAATCTTCTGTTGAAGGGCAATAGGTAGTTTGCATTTTATGGATCTTAGCAATAGTGCTGCTTGGAACATGCTAGTCTGTCATATGGTGCATGTGTGTTTGGGTCTGTATTTATTAGATGGAACCAGGAATATGATCCCTATGAGTATGGCATGTTCAGTTTTGGAAGGCATTGACAAATACTTTTCCACCTGTGTGTTTGTTTCTGGTTCATTCGTGTGCTGTATAATATTTAGCATTTTATCTTTTTCTAAGTTTTAGCCTCCTTGGTGAGTATTATATTTTTTGTGTGTTTTTCATTTGTATTCCTCTGATTTTGTTTCAGTGTGAACACTTTTCAAGTGCTTATTTGCCATTTGCATGTTTTTTCATTCATATGTACAAATCTTTGCCCAGTGTACCAGTGAATTTTCTGTGTTTCCCATAGTGATTTGTAGGAGTTCTTTACATTTTGTGGCTATGAGCCTTTGTTGGTTGTTTTATCACACTTTGCAAGTGTCTTCTCACACTTTGGGTTTGCCTTTTATATTATGTTTATCATGTTTTAATAAAAAAAAGTTCTTGATTTTGAATTAGTCCAATTTATCATTTCTGTTAGTATTTGTTTCCATTTTAAGAGATATTTGCCTAAACTAAGATTGCTAAGATACTGTCCTGCATTTTTGTTAAAGCATTATTTTTTCTTTGTCACTTAAGTCTGCAATTCCTTGACTTTTATTTATAGGATAAGATGAGAATTAAGTTTGTTTGTAGGGTGAGGTAGGAATTTAGCTGCCTTTCATCTCTGTGGACCTGCAGTTGTGGTGGTGGGAATGCTGAGATGCCCTCTCAGATACCTGCCATGCTATCTGGGATAATCTCCTTCCCTGGAGCACATGAACAATTATCCGTATGGTGGATTTCACTCTTGATTAGGTTATTCTATAGAAGGTAATTTTTCAGATGTCCTTATGGCCCCAAATCAGTCGACTTTGATTTAATTAAAAGGGGATTATCCTGAGTGGATCTGATCTAATCAGATGAGCCCTTCAAAGGGACCTGGCCCTTTGGCAGAGAGAGATTTAACGCATGAGAGAAATTCTCCCGCTAGCTCTGAATGAGTGAACTGCCATTTTGGAGAGGGGCCCATGGGTGACAGAAGGGCAGATGGTCTCTGTCAGCTGAGGGCCTGAGCCCAACAACCACAAGGAAGTGAATTCCACCAACGATGTGTGTCCAGAAGAGGACCCAGAGCCTCCCATCCTACTGGCACCTCCCACCTTGTGAGGCTCTGAGCAGGGATTTTAGCTAACCTGTATGGTGCCCACAGAAACAGTGAGCCATACGTTTGGATGGTTTTAAGCCACTAAATGTGTGATAATTTCTTATGGTGCCACAGAAAATTAGTGCCCCAGTTGATATAAGACCGCTAATTGAACACTGTGCCATTTCCTCCTGCAGTGTAGCCATCAACCACTCAGGGATGGATCTGGTTTCAGGACCCCTATCAGGTTTCACTGGCCAACTGGCTAAGTGTGCTTGAGCTGCTACCACATAATGTCTTTATATTAAGACTTCATATCTGGGAGTGTTAAGTCTTTTAGGTCTGTTATTCTGCTTTACAATTTCCTTGACAGTTCCTCTGAGTTTCTATGAATTTTAGAATAAAGCTGGAATTTCCTGAAAAAAATTAATGCTGAAACCTTGATGGGGATTGCATTAACCCTACATAAATACCTCTAATTCTGTATCTTACCCACAATTCCCTAATTTTATGTAGCATTAGTTGATTCCACACTACATGCAAGAATGTAAGAAATCTATTTATATTCTCTTGATGTGCCTTTCTTAATTTCAGTATGTAGAACATTTTTATTATTCTTTGCCATTATGGTCATGTTTACTTATATCCTTCTAATTTATCATCTTTAATTTGTACCATTCATCTCCTTGCTGTAGAACATGATGAAATTAGTGTGTTCACACTATCTTCTACTTACCTTAAGTCTTTCCTCAAAAATGTTTATATTATTTTTGTATTATTCAGGCTTATGATATGGACATTCTATTTTATGCCTATAAATAACATATTTGTTTTAGGTTGTCCTGCAGTAAAAGAAATTCCATGACCATGCCAAATCAGTAGGTTTTCCAGTCATCTTTTGGTTAGTTAAATTTTGTGGTTTTGTCCTCCAGTTTTTTTTTTTTTAGGGAGGACTTAGAGTCTGCTGAATTTTAATTTCTTTTCATTTTATTGCTTTTAATTTGAACTATAGTTTGGCTGTTTATTAAATTCTTGTTTCACACATTCTTTCTCTGCATACTTTGTATTGGAGCTTCTCTCTCTCCTAGAATTTAATTTTGCTTTGGAGATATTAGAGGCCAGACCAATTTTTACTCCTGGCCACCACTCCTTGGACAACTCTTCTCTGTTGTATTTACTGAGCTTTGCAGCTAGCCTCAGATATTGCAGTGATGCAGTCATCTTTAACCTTCACTGAGTTAAGATTTTGTATTTCTGATTGTCCTTGTTAGTTTGGGTAATGCCCAAGTTGAGAAAACAAAAATACAGCTGTACTCTGTCACTTTTAAGCTAAGAAGTATCTCTGCTATAGTGCTTCCCTGGTTTGTTCTCATGGGTTACAGATGTGTCTTCAGATATATATCACATTTCTTCTAGTAGTTTTATAACTTTACACTTGAAACAGCAAAATGGATAGTGTCTCATAGATGGTTAACTCAGAGAATGTTCTTTTTCACCATTTACTAAATCCCTTACTTAGAAAAATAGACAGACAATTTCCTTTGGTTAAAAATAACTAAGCTTCAACAATAAACAATAATGCCCAAAGCAGGAACACTTAAGAAGTACTAATTACTACCTATAGACATGTATTAATCACTTCATGTGGATTGCCATACCTAATTCCTGGAACAGTGCTGTTCTTAGGTAAATACTAAGGTCTAGTGAGTAAACTAAGTTGAGGAAGTTACTCAGTTGGCAAGTGATGGAGCAGTGATGGTTTCTGACTTCAGTTTTCACTACCTTTGTGTAGGTACTGCTCAGCTGGCATGCATTTTCTTTCTTTTTCATGTCAGAATTCAGCTTTGTTTTCCGTGACTTTCCAGCTCACATGGAATGGTTGGTTCCTTTTTGAGGGTCAGGCGCTACATCTTTGGAGAAGGGCCAGTACATGTTGTGGTTCACAGCTGAGAATAGCCTTCCCTTTTTCTCCCATCTATTCCATGCATCCTCTTTGGCAGAAGCATAGAAAATAATGGAATCTGCTCAAAGATCATCTTTGGAATTTGGGAACTTGAACATCTTATTTAAAGTGGAGTGGGATTTGAGAAACTAGCTCTGTGATTATGGGAAGCTTTTTAATTACTCTCCTCCTATGTGGAATGGTGAAGCCTATGGGTATTTTTTCTCCAATCCAGGTATCTGTGCTTCACTGTACTCCACATGCATCCCTAGAAGTGACATTATCAAAGTTACCCCCAGCCAGGGAACTGTGCTATTTGTCTCCAATGTTTCTTTCAAGTGGTGAAGAAACATGTTTCCTATTATGATAGACTTGGGCGCTATTTCCTCTTCTGGCCTATAGCTCAAGGTCCTTCAGTGTTATTGTGAGGGTGATACAACATAGCCCCTGGAAAGGGATTACTGTAATTACTACTATTACTGTTATGCCCTGTTGGGCAGCAGGACAATATAGTTATAGGGAAATGCTTAGAGAAAGCACTGTTGGTCCATACGATAGTTCTCATGAATGGCCAGTTTTCTTTAGCAAGTTGAAGGACCAAATCATAATACGTGAGTCCACTGCATTGGTGTGTGGAAGACACTAGGATGCAAGGGAAGAGGACTGATTAGGAAATCCGATATTTGAGCATCATCTTCAATAACCAAAAAAATTGATTTAGCTTAGGAAGGACACATTGCATGAAATACACCCAAATAGCTATCTAGTGATAAAACCAATAAAAGAATGGACTTCCAACTAAGAAACAAAAGACTGGTTTAATTAAGGTTTTGACTAATGATACCAGAAAATATTATAGTTAAAGTTTCTGTGCAGAAGGAGGCAAGGGTTTAAGAATGGATTTTTTTCTAAGCACATCTTGCTCAAAATCAGGTCTCATTGGAATAATTTTTCAGACTTAATCAATAGATTGTTGCTCATTGAGTCCTAAACTGGCATTCTGATGTCTGCATAGAATTCTAATTTGTGATTGATTTATGATCTCATTTATGATATATGATACTACAGTGATAAAATGCAGTTATTTGAGTTCTACTCTTCAGAAATGGCAGTGTCTTCAATTAGTCATATTTGTGCTTGTTACAATGTGTTCTGTACCAATGGCTAGTCATTTTTAGGGCCATTCACCCTACCCACTTACCATGTTATCCTGGATTTGAATCAAGAATGAGCAATGGCAGGCAGTGATGTGGTGTGTCTCCACGGAAGGATGCTGCAAGCCTTCTGTCCCTCTGGACATTCTTGGAGGAGAAACCATACCGAGGGTCAGTCACCCTCATGGGTAACAGCTTTTGGCAGTCTCCTTTTAGCTCTGGAGAGCACAAGGTGAAAATTGTTCCTACAGTGGGTTGGTTCCTCTTACTGGCAGAAACACTACTCCATTTTAAATAAAATCTTATTATTTACATATGATCAAAATGACTCAGTAATCATGATCAACCAAAGAACATCTTTCATTTTAACTATTCAATGGAAACTCAAAGGGAAAAGCCTTTGAAACAAATAAGCAAACAAAAACACCTAAAAATCAATAATAAGCTAGAGGAGCTATTACAAAGGGACTAGCAGACGTTGGGGTAGAGGAGGCACGTGATGCAAAATCTGTGTCCGAGTGCTTGTGGAATTACTGGGTTTTACCATGAGAGAGAATGTTATTCAAACAATATTAACCAAAGACTTAAATGTGCAGAGAAGAGATTTAGGCTGTGCCAGCATATAAAGTGGCAAATGTTTCTGAAAGCACTTTTATTGACATCGTCAACTTTCTCCAGCCTTCCCTAACCACATATTGTCCCCTCTGAGCATTATGAACTCTTTAAAGTGGCACTTGTATCTGCCATACAAAACTCCATTAATCAGTAACATGTTCTGGGATTCTCCTACAATGCACATCTAGGTGATGACTCTCTTTAGCATACTCAGAGTGAATCTCCAAATCTGGACTTCATCACAAAGCGCTTAGCCACAGGCTTTCATGCGTTTCCAGTTTTTAAAGGGCAGATTATGCAACATCCCAGTTTCTGTAATTGCACAAGCCAGTCCCTCACAATAAATCTCTTCATATGTGATGAAGATACCTATCTCTCTGTCTCTGTCTCTGTCTCTGTCTCTCTCTCTCCATCAAGAATGATCACTTGAAGTGTGTGGTCATGGCTGTAAAGTGAGTCATAGATTTGTATTTTTCACACCTGCTTTAGTGTTGATGTTGCTTAGATTTAGAATAAGATTTTAAAAGCATTTTTGAAAATGTTTTCCAGGCATCCTGGCAAAAGGAAGTAGGAGCAAAAGAGTTGAACATGTATCAAAAGGATAGTTGACAATCATGGTTTATTCAATCTGTTGTAAAACTGGAAATATTGTTAAAAACAACCATTTGAAGACCTGAGAAAAGACAAAAGGCATACTTTCAATTGAGAATTGTTTACTCATGAGAAACGGCCACCTCTTTGGGGAAGAATGATATCGTCTGACTTTGTTTTTTGGGAGTACTTGAATACTTCCACTGAGTCTTGGACAGAATAACATAGAGCCTCAGCTGCAAGGGTTGGAAATTCAGTTTGTGGCTGGCAGAGAAATTCAAACAGCTTTGCCAGCAAGAGGTAATGGATTCTATTTGGGTGGGAAGCAAAATCCCAAAGCATTTGTTTGTCTAAGGTGGAGGTAGGAGAGGCTCCCCACAGCATTACCAGCTGGTGTTGACAGACTGGGTTCAGGCATGCAACAATACACTGGCTTTTCTCGATGAATTCTAAGGTCTTCAGTGGGACCTGCCAGCAGTTGTAAAATGTAACTGCGAGGTCTTGGAAATAAGAGAATGCTGGAAGGGCTGAAATGAGCCTTTGAATGAGTTGCTCATTCCACACACAGTTCAGGTGGCAGAGGGTGGATGCCTTCCAAGCTCTGGATGTCTAAGTATAACTCTGCCCAAATCACTGGCCCTAAAATACACTGTCAAAAAGAAGTCTTCCAGGGAGGGAGCCAGGGAAAAAAAAGAATGGAAAAACCAAGACATCATAGCATCATATTCTAGAAGGTATACTCAAGATCAAGCAAAGTTTATAGTTAAGCTAAAGAATATTCTTTAAATAAAGAAGCAAAACACTCAGAAAAATAAAACAGAATTCAAAGTTGTCTAATGTATTATTTATAATGTCAGATTCTCAACCAACATTCCTAAGATATGCAAAGAAACAGAAATGTGTGACTTTTACTTAAGAAAAGAGTCAGTCAGTGGAAACTGAACCCAAGTGGACATAGAAATTGGGGTTAGCAGATGAAGACTTCAGAGAGGATGTTATAAATATGTTCACGGAATTAAAATAAAATTTGTTCACATAATTAAAGGGAAAAATGCTAATAGTTAATCAACCATTTGGAAAAATAAAAGGAGAAGTGGAATCTATAAAAAAGAAGCAATGTTAATTCTAGAACTGAAAATTACATGGAAATGAAAAATTTATTGACATCAGTGATAAGTTTGAGATAGCAGAAGAATTAGTGAATTTGAGGACATATAAATAGAAAATACCTAGCCAAAGAACAGTGAAAAAAAGATTGGGAAAATACCAAAAATTTGAAATGCTTGTGAGTGAAACACTAGAGAAGAGAGAAGAGGAGATAGAAAAAGTATTTGAGGACATAATGGCTGAAAATTAAAACATTACTCTATATATCAGAGAAGTTCAATAAATTTTAAGTAGAATAAGCCCAAAGAACCATATCTAGACTAATCTTATTCAAATGACTAAAAGACAAAAACAAAGAGAAAACTTAAAAGCAACAATAAAGAAAGGACACGTCATATTTGGGGATAATAAGGTTAGCATTGATTTCTCATCCTAAATGGAGGCTAGGAGTTAGCAGAAGAGCTAACATATTGAAAGAAAATATTAAAATGTTCCACCAAGATTTTACATCCTATGGAACTATCATCAAAAGTGAAGGTGAAATTAAGGTATTTCCACATATCAAAGAAAAAAAAAGTGAATGAATCAGGGTAAGTGAGGGTGGCAGAGCTGAATGAATGCAGTATGAAATAGAATGGTCACAATAGACATTACTGAGTGGATGACATATAAAACAAAACAAAACAAATTCAAGTAAGGGATTGAGGCATAGAAATGTCTGGGGAGAGGTACAACATATGAAAATTATCAATCTAATATACTAGATTAACAGGCTGAAGGAACAAAAACCACATGATCATCTCAACTGATACAGAAAAAGCACTTGATAAAATGAAAGACATTGCCGTGACAAAAACGCCCAACAAACTAGAAATAAAAGGAAATTTCCTCAAAATAATAAAGGTTGTATTTGAAAAATTGACAGATAACATCATACTCAATGGTGAAAGACTGAATGCTTTTCTTCTAAGATCAGAAAGAAGGCAAGGGTGCCCACTTCCAACACTTCTGTTCAACACATTGGGACAATATTGGGAGTTCTAGCCAGTGAAAATAGGCAAGAAAAAGAAATAGAAGATATCCAAATTGAAAAGAAAGAGGTACAATGACGTCTTTTTGTAAAAGACATAATAATATGTAGAAAACACTAAACATTCCACCAAAAATTCTTAGAACTGATAAACAAATTCAACAAACTTTCAGGAAACAAAATTACATGCAAAAATCTGTTGGGTTTCTATAGCCTAACAGTGAAAAATCTGAAAAGGAAGTGAAGAATTAAGCCAGAAATTCAATTTATAATGGTATCAAAAAGAATAAAATACTTAGGAATAAAGTTAACCAAGGAGGCTTGAATACTAAAAGGAAAGCCTTGTACACTAAAAATTGCTATAAAATTTTGCTGAGAGAAATTTGAAAAAGCACAAAGAGGTGGAAGAAATCCTGTGTTGATAGCTTGGGAGAATTAATATTGTTAAGATGTTAATGCTGAGATTAAAGATGGCGGCATGAGAGGTGAGACACAGGCTTCCTCCTAAAACCGCATATAATACGAAAATATAATTAATACAACTAATCCTGAAAGAGCAACAGGAAAGAGGACTGAGCCAGACTGCATACACCTGGAGAAAAGAACAGACCTCACAGAACAGGGTAATGTACCAAAGCTGTGGAAGCCCTTCCCCGACCCCAGCTCACTGGTAGGAGGAAGAGAAACTGAGCAGGGAGGGAGTGGAGGCCTGGGACTGCCGAATACCTAACTCCGGAGATCTTCTGTGGGAGCATAAACCTGCAATTCATGGTGCTTGCATAATACTCTCATGATTACGGGGTTGGAAAGCTAAGACAGGCAGAATTCCTCGAGACATGGAGATTCCAGCTGCTTGTGGGAAGCAGAGATCCATATCTGGCTGCTCTGGGACAAAAGAAAGGTGGGCAGTCTGAGAGACTTCCTAACAAGGAAGCCCTTAGCAAGAGGGCTGCTAAAGGGGTAAGGATTGCACAGAGCTTACTGCTCAGGAGAGAGGACAGGTAGACAAATTGTCCATTTGCACTCTGCCTAGCAGGTTGGGAGCTTTGCCATATAGACTCTCATATTTAAGGAGAAAAAAGAAATCTTCCTCCTTATACGATCTTCAGGTGCTCCAGCTCCCTGGCTGGCTACACAGCTCCAAGGACTCCCTCTGTGATATGCAGAGTACTGCGCCTTTCTCCCAGCGAGCCCCACCTGGCTTGCAAACCGGCAAACCCTACCCTGGTGTTAGGCCAGCCAGAGAGAAGATCTGCCTACAGAAACTACAAACGCAAAGCATAGAGGCTTATACCTCTGTGCTCAGACCACTGGTTCGGGCAGTGGGGACAGGCATAGCAGCCGGGTAGCAGGAAACCACTATTTCCCCCCCACCCCCCAAGGCACCAATACTGCTCCCCTGCGACCGCTGACATTGTTTCAGTGGCTGAGCAGCTTCAGGGAGTAGACGTTCTGGGCACTAGAGGGTGTCATATACAAATATGAAATGCCAAAGGAATCAGGTTCAGAGTAAAATTATTAATACAACTCCTGAGAAAGATTTAAATGACATTGACCTCATGACTCTTCCTGAAAGGGAGTTCAAAATAAAAATCATTAACATGCTCATGGAGGTACAGAAAGATATTCAAGAACTCAGGAATGAATTCCGGTCGGAGATCCAATTGTTGAAGAGCACAATGGATGGTATTAAAAGCAGATTGGATACAGTGGAGGAGACGATAAATGCAATAGAAACTAGAGAAGAGGAATACAAAGAATCTGAGGCACAGAGAGAAAAAGGATCTCTAAGAATGAAAGAATATTGAGAGAACTGTGTGACCAATCCAAATGGAACAATATTTGCATTATAGGGGTACCAGAAGAAGAAGAGAGAGAAAAATGCACAGAAAGTGTCTTTGAGGAGGTAATTGCTGAAAACTTCCCCAATCTGGGGAAGGAGATAGTGTCTCAGGCCATGGAGATGCACAGATCTCCCAACACAAGGGACCCAAGGAAGACAACACCAAGACATATAGTAATTAAAATGGCAGAGATCAAGGATAAGGACAGACTATTAAAAGCAGCCAGAGAGAGAAATCAGATCACATACAAAGGAAAGCCTGTCAGGCTATCATCAGACTTCTCAACAGAAACCTTACAGGCCAGAAGGGAGTGGCATGATGTATTTAATGCAATGAAGCAGAAGGGCCTTGAACCAAGATTACTTTATCGGGCAAGATTATCATTTAAATTTGAAGGAGGGATTAAACAATTTCTAGATAAGCAAAAGCTGAGAGAATTTAACTCTCACACACCATCTCTACAGTGTATTTTGGAGGGACTGCTATACATGGAAGTGTTCCTAAGGTTTAATAGCTGTCACCAGAGGTATTAAAACCACTTTAAAGAAACTAGTACAGCTAATTACTAAGCAAATGCAAAAATTAAAATAACTATCTCCAAAGTCAATCAAGAGATAGACAAAGAGTACAGAATATGATACCTAATATATAAAGAATGGAGGAGGAAGAAAAAGGAGGAAGAAAAAAAGAAAAGAACTTTTAGATTGTGTTTGTAATAGCATATTAAGTGAGTTAAATTAGATAGTAAGGAAGTTAACCTAGAACTTTTGGTAACCACAAATCTAAAGCCTGCAATGGCAATAAGTACATACCTATCGATAATCACCCTTAATGTAAATGGACTGAATGCACCAATCGAAAGACATAGAGTCACTGAATGGATAAAAAAACAAGACCCATCTAGATGCTGCCTACAAGAGACTCACTTTAAACCCAAAGACATGCACAGACTAAAGTGAAGGGATGGAAAAAGATATTTCATGTAACTAATAGGGAGAAAAAAGCAGGTGTTGCAGTACTTGTATCAGACAAAGTAGACTTCAAAATGAAGAAAGTAGCAAGAGATAAAGAAGGACATTACATAATTATAAAAGGGTCAAACCAACAAGAAGATATAACTATTATAAATATCTATGTGCCCAACACAGCAGCTCCTACATATGTGAAACAAATACTAACAGAATTAAACGGAGAAATAGAATCCAATGCATTCATTCTAGGAGACTTCAACACTCCACTCACTCTGAAGGACAGATCAATCAGACAGAAAATAAGCAAGTAGACAGAAGCGCTGAACAACACAATAGAACAGATGGATGTAACAGACATCTATAGAACTCTACACCCAAAAGCAGCAGAATACACATTCTTCTCAAATGCACATGGAACATTTTCAAGAATAGATCATATAATAGGCCACAAAAAGAGCCTCGGTAAATTAAAAAAGATTGGAATTGTACCAACCAGTTTCTCAGACCACAAAGGTATGAAACTAGAAATAAATTATGCAAAGAAAATGAAAAATCCCACAAACACATGGGGCTTCACAACATGGTCCTAAATAACCAATGGATCAATGACCAAATAAAACAGAGATCAAGCAATATATAGAGACAAATGACAACAATAATTCAACACCACAAAATGTGTGGGATGCAGCGAAGGCTGTGTTAAGAGGAAAGTATATTGCATTACAGGCCTACCTCAGGAAAGAAGAACAATCCCATATGAGAAGTCTAAACTCACAATTAATGAAACTAGAAAAAGAAGAACAAATGAGGCCCAAAGTCAGTAGAAGGAGGGACATAATAAAGATTAGAGCAGAAATAAATAAAATTGAGAAGAATAAAACAATAAAAAGGATCAACGAAAGCAAGAGCTGGTTCTTCAAGAAAATAAAATAGATGAACCCCTAGACAGACTTATCAAGAAAAAAAAAGAGTCTACTCACAAACGGAATCAGAAATGAGAAAGGAAAAATCACGATGGACACCACAGAAATACAAAGAATTATTAGAGAATACTATGAAAAAATCATACGCTAACAAACTGGATAACCTAGAAGAAATGGACAAGTTTCTAGAAAAGTGCAGCCTTCCAAGGCTGACCCAGAAAGAAATGGAAAATCTGAACAGACCAATTACCAGCAACAAAATAGAACTGGTAATCAAAAACCTACCTAAGAACAAAATCCCGGACCAGATGACTTCACCGCTGAATTTTATCAAACATTTAGTGAAGGCCTAATACCCATCCTCCTTAATATTTTCCAAAGAGTAGAAGAGGGAATACTTCCAAACTCATTCTGTGAGGCCAGCATCACTGTAATGCCAAAACCAGGCAAGACAGCACAAGAAAAGAAAATTAGAGACCAATATACCTGATGAACATAGATGCAAAAATACTCAACAAAATATTAGCAAGCCGAATTCAAAAATACATCAAAAAGATCATCCATCATGATCAAGTAGGATTTATTCCAGGGATGCAAGGATGGTACAATATTCGGGAATCCATCAACATCATCCACCACATCAACAAAAAGAAGGACAAAAACCACGTGATCATCTCCATAGATGCTGAAAAAGCATTTGACAAAATTCAGCATCCATTCATGATAAAAAGTCTCAACAAAATGGGTATAGAGGGCAAGTACCTCAACATAATAAAGGCTATATATGACAAACCCACAGCCAACATTATACTTGACAGTGAGAAGCTGAAAGCTTTTCCTTTAAAATAGGAAACAAGACAAGGATGCCCACTGTCCCCACTTCTATTCAACATAGTAGTGGAGGTCCTAGCCACAGCAATCAGACAACACAAAGAAAGAAAAGGCATCCAGATTGGCAAGGAAGAAATTAAGCTGTCCCTGTTTGCAGATGACATGATATTGTACATAAAAAACCCTAAAGAGTCCTCTCCATAAGTACTAGAACTAACATCTGAATTCAGCAAAGTTGCGGGATACAAAATTAATACACAAAAATCTGTTGCATTCCTATACCCTAATGATGAACTAGCAGAAAGAGAAATCAGGAAAACAATTCCATTCACAATTGCATCAAAAAGAATAAAATACCTAGGCATACACCTAACTAAGGAAGTGAAAGACCTATACCCTGAAAACTACAAGACACTCATGGAGAAATTAAAGAAGATACCAATAAATGGAAACACATCCCGTGCTCATAGATAGGAAGAATTAATATTGTCAAAGTGGCCATCCTGCCTAAAGCAATCTACAGATTCAGTGCAATTCCTATCAAAATACCAACAGCATTCTTCAACGAACTAGAGAAAATAGTTCCAAAATTCATATGGAACCACAAAAGACCCCGAATAGCCTAAGCAATCCTGAGAAGGAAGAATAAAGCTGGGGGGATTATCCTCCCCAACTTCAAGCTCTACTACAAAGCCACAGTATTCAAGACAATTTGGTACTGGCACAAGAACAGACCCATAGACCAGTGGAACAGACTAGAGAGCCCAGATATAAACCCAAGCATATGTGGTCAATTAATATATGATAAAGGAACCATGGACATACAATGGGGAATTACACCCTCTTCAACAGCTGGTGTTGGCAAAACTGGAGAGCTACATGCAAGAGAATGAAACTGGATTATTGTTTAACCCCATACACAAAAGTAAACTCGAAATGAATCAAGGACCTGAATGTAAGTCATGAAACCATAAAACTCTTAGAAGACAGCATAGACAGAAATCTCCTGAATATAAGCATGAGCAACTTTTTCCTGAATGCATCTCACCGAGCAAGGGAAACAAAAGCAAAAATGAACTCATGGGACTACATCAAACTAAAAAGTTTCTGTACAGCAAAGGACACCATCAGCAGAACAAAAAGGCATCCTACAGTATGGGAGAATATATTTGTAAATGACATATCCAACAAGGGCTTAACATCCAAAATATATAAAGAACTTACACACCTCTACACCCAAAAATCAAATAACCCGATTAAAAGGCTATGAAGGATATGATGAGACAGTTCTCCAAAGAAGAAATTCAGATGACCAAGAGACACATGAAAAGGTGTTCCACATCACTAATCATTAGGGAAATGCAAATTAAAACCACAATGAGATATCACCTCACACCAGTAAGGATGGCCAGCATCGAAAAGACTAAGAACAACAAATGCTGGCGAGGATGAGGAGAAAGGGGAACCCTCCTACACTCCTGGTGAGAATGTAAGCTAGTTCAACCATTATGGAAAGCAATATGGAGGTTCCTCAAAAACTAAAAGTAGAAATACCTTTTGACCTGGGAATCCCACTCCTTGGAATTTACCCAAAGAATACAACTTCTCAGATTCAAAAAGACATATGCACCCCTATGTTTACTGCAGCACTTTTTACAATAGCCAAGATATGGAAGCAACCTAAGTCTCCATCAGTAGATGAATGAATAAAGAAGAGGTCGTACATATACACAATGGAATACTATTCAGACATAAGAAGGAAACAAATACTACCATTTGCAACAACATGGATGGAGCTGGAGGATATTATGCTCAGTGAAATAAGCCAGGTGGAGAAAGACATGTGCCAAATGATTTCCCTCATTTGTGGAGTATAACAATGAAGCAAAACTGAAGGAGCAAAATAGCAGCAGACTCAGAGACTCCAAGAAGGAACTAGTGGTTACCAAAGGGGAGGGCGGGTGGGAGGGAGGAAGAAGGGGATTGAGGGGTATTATGTTTAGTACACATGGTGTGGGGGTCACGGGGAAAACAGTGTAGCACAGAGAAGGCAAATAGTGAATCTGTGACATCTTACTACACTGATGGACAGTGACTGCATTGGGGTGTGGGTGGGGGCTTGATAATGTGGGTAAATGTAGTAACCACATTGTTTTTTCATGTGAAACCTTCATAAGAGTGTCCATCAATAATACCTTAATAATAATAAAAAAAGATGTTAATGCTAACCAAAGTAATCTGTAGAGTTAAAGCAATCTCTATCAAAATCCCAATGATGTTTTTGCAGAAATAGAAAAAAATCATTTTAAACCTCCTCTGAATTCTCAAGGAACCTCCAATAGCCAATACAATTTAAAAAAAGAAAAAATTTAGAGGTCTTACACCTCCTGATTGCAAAACCTACTGCAAAGCTATAGTAACCAAAACAGTGTGGGTCTGACAAAGAAACATTTAACCAATGGACTAGAATAGGAAGCACCAAAATAAACCCTCACATATTTGGTCAAATGATTTTCAACAAGGGTGCCAAGATTATTCAAAGGCAAAGGGAGAGTCTTTTTAAATATGGTGCTGTAAAAATTGGGTATTCATGTGCAGAAGAGTTAAGTTGGACTGTTACCTTATACTGTATATAAAAATTAACTCAAAATGGATCAAAGGCCTAAACCTTAGCTAAAACTATAACACTTTTAGATGGTAACATAGGGGAAAATCTTCATGACATTGAATTTGACAATGAATTCTTGTATGTTACACCCAAAACAGGCAACAAAGGAAAAGAACAAAAACTGGATTTCATCAAAATTAAAACCTTTCATGCATCAAAGGATACTATCTGCCAAGTGGAAAGACAGCCTAAGGTGAGAAAATATTTACAGATCACATATCTGATGAGAAACTAATATCTAGAATAAATAAAGAATTCCTACACCTGAACAACCCAACTGAAAAATGAGCAAAAGACTTGAATAGACATCTCTCCAAAGAACATGTGGAAATGGCCAATAAAAGCATGAAATGTTGTGCAGCATCACTAATCATTAAGGAAATGCAATTGAAACCCCCATGAGATGCCACTTAGCAACGATTAAGATGGCTGTTGTATTAAGAAAGCCTACAGTAAGTGTTTGTGAAGGTATGGAGAAACAGAAACCCTTGTGGGTTGCTGATAGGATTGTAAACTGGTGCACCCACTGTAGAAAACAGCATGGATGCAGGCTCCAGAGTGAATTAGTAACTGAGACATTTTGACTTTTGGTTTCTTCTTTCTTTGTGATTACTGTAACAGAGAATGGTAGTGTGAAGGTGCCCAGGTAGTAAATAGCACCAACAGAGAATGACAAGGGGATTACAAGACCACTGTCATAGTGCAAGTTTGTTCAGTGAGTGGGAGAATATTAGACACAGCATCATGTGGCCCTGTTATAACAGTTTTACTCATAAAAACAGGAACATGTGGCAGACGGTTTACTGCATTGTATAAAAGCATGCTCGATGTAATATATACGTATACAGCTCAGTAAATTATGAGAAAACAGTAAGTCTTATGTAACCACACTTCCCATAGTCTGCCTCCAAGAAAACCCTCAAATGTGTCCTCCTAATATTAGGAACTTCCTCCAGAGGTTAGCATTATGTTTATGGCAATACTGTAGTTCAGGTGTATGTTTTCAAAACTACACATAAATGAAATATGATAGATAATTTTTACTTGGATCTTTTTATTCAAGAGTGTGGTTGTGATATTCACATATACAGATGCCTGTTGCTGTAATGTATTAATTCCCATTATATAATATTCCATTTCATAAAAAATTTATGTGATTTGCTGAGTGGTCAGAGAATATATTCTGTAGGACTTTAAACCTCTGAAAGATGTTGAGCCTTGTCTGATGTTTTTGGAAGCAGAAAAACCTACTAATATATTTGCAGATGATTTGTTCATTAAAAAATGTAAGCAATAAATATATAGGAATAAATGCTTTTAAAACTATTTCTGGTATCTAAAACTTTATGGATATTATAGAACTAGGAAATAGGTAAGTGAAATATAGACATTTAAACAACTGACAAAACTAAGTGATAAAGTAAAATATTGTTATAATTTGACTAAATATCAAACTTTTTAAGTTTGTGGAATAAATGCACAGTATTTTATAAATGTCTAATATCTTTATTTTTTTCTGATAGTTAAGTGTATATATTCAATCAGAGCTGAAATATTGGGAATTTGTTGTGCAAACATAGGCCATGTCTTTTTAAAAGATCCAGTATGCTTTTAAAAAGTGTAGAAAATAGCTTTTTGGGGAGTTTTGATTAGGTTTTATTATGTTAAAGTACACAATGATCCCTTCATTCCTGATAAATAACTTAGAGAAATTCGTTAGGCAGCAGGTTATTCTTGGTGCATTCTAGGCGTGACGAGGCAGGGATGAAATGTGACTGTGAGAGGCAATTTGAGAGATAGTGATCAGAAATCCTGCAGCTTAGGATTCTAAGGGAGGAGGAGAAGGAAAGTATCAGGAAAGAAAATGGACAAAAGGTAGAGATTTCATGTTTACCACCCCTCTCCTTTATGCAGTGGACTAGTTGAAAATGAATTGTGAAGCAATTAGGTTATTTTCCTATTTCTGTATATTATGAAAAAATTTCTTCCTCCTCATTTATTTTATACTTTATAAACAATCAGATATGAAAACCCAACTAGGAAGAAAAGATTAACAGAATAATACAAAAGAAATAAAACTGTTGCTTAAAAACTTAGAAAACTAATTCAATCTAATTAAATTTACTGAGTTTAAAATGGTATGCAGATAGACAGTGGGACACTGGTCACTTGGGACTGTGTCACTCCAGAATCTAAATGCAATGATTTTATTAAGTGTACTGCTGTCTTCTTGGTCATCAGGGACACCTTAGCCAGGGCTGGTGACAGGAAATAGTAATTCTTACAGGGCAGTAAGGAGACACTGTCCACAGTGTATGTGGAATTGGGTAGGAAAATAACTTTCTGAAAATGGAGGTGCAAGAGAATAATTTGGTTTTGTTTGTTTGGGCTCTTTTTTTTATCATTTGCCTAAAGATTTTGCAAAGGACAGCAGGAACATGAATATTTGGGAAAAAGGAGGAAATTACAGATTCCAGTTAGTTCAGCTTTGCTCCACAAATTGTGGGTCTCCTTAGGGTTCCTCGGGCTTTTAAAATTCTGTGAAAATATACTGTTTTTTTACAACTTCCCAAATAGATGAAAATTTACCATGAATTTATCAAAGATTGATCTTTTACTGAATACTTCATGGAAATACAGAAAAAAATATTGCATTGAACAAAACATGGAGCTCTTCACTTTTATTCTCTTTAACCATCTCTGTCCTGAAGTTACTTTTCAGTTGCCAGAGGCCTTACTTCTTTCTCTTTATTTCACATGGCATTTAAATTCTCCAGTGTGGTCAAGGGTAAATTGACTATGGATATTCAAGGGAAAAAAAAATCCAGTAATTAGCAGAATCTATAAATATTCCCATGTAGAAAGAATTATAAGACCATTTATTTTGCTGTGTCATTGCCCTGGGGATCCTCATCCATGATTCTAGGGGTATTAGCAGATATTTATTCAAGAAAACTAGTATCTTTTAGTGGGGGAGAGTTCTGCTTGCAATGAAAGATTTTTCCACAGCCTTGGGTCATTTATAACTTCTACTTATTTTACTTTGTTTCTGACTTACCCAAGCTTGAACAGCAGGATAAAATCAATGTTTTCCATATAGGAGCAAACAGTGACAATCAGGGACAGAATATAAATCAGCTTCTCTGAGAAAGGGCGGGTCAAGATAATATCCAAATGCCTCAAGTCACTCTATCCCTGCTCAAGTTGTGCATGTTTATAAGGTCTGAGAACCATCACATTTCAAATTGACCAGAACAAAGCAAGAAAACTGGAACAAAATACAACCATCTACAAGATACACACAAACACCATTTGAATAATTAAATCTATGTCTGAAATAATTGTTTTTAACTGACATCTTTTTTTCTGATACCTTTGAGAAAGGACAACATTGGTTTAGCTCAAGTCAATGGGATGAAAAAATGATGGAAATTTTTACCTCCACAATATTACATGCAACTTTTCATGAACACATGTGCTGTTCCAAGTGAGGTCCATGCATTTTGCATGATATTCATGTTGTGTGTGATGTTACATATTATTTGTGCCATTACAGGGAGCTGTGTAGCTGGATATGGCACAAGCTCTGGGGCTACTGTTCTGTGACCCACAGCAGGGCTGAGGCTTTCTGACAGAGTGGGCAGAGTAGGTCCTGAAGGATGGCACACTGGTATCATCTCTGCTCACTGCCACACTCTCTCTCTCCCACCTTGGCAAATAGTTGATAATGTTTGTCTTGTAACAGAAATAGTAATAACAAAAAGCTGTGTGTGAGCCACACTTCACAGTGGTCATGCATGATTTTACAAAATGTGTACAGTTCTATCACATTTCAGTACTTATGCTTCTACCCTACAAATTGCAAAGCTATCAGGATGCCCCAGTAGGATCTGGGGGCATGGGCCTCCTCTTTGTGTTGCTCATGCATGAATTCTACATTTTGAATTTAAAAGAAGAGGTACTATACATCTTTCTCTACAACTCTTGTTTTATCTAGAAGGAAATGCTCTAATCAGTGTTCTTACAGAATGTAAGAGAAAACACAAATATTAATGTTCATCATAATATTAATAGCAGCATAATAAAATAATTTTACAACACTCCAGAGACACGAAATAGTGAAATAGTTTAGTCTTCAGCTGTGAGATTAGTCAAAGATATTACCACGTGGGACACTTAGTTATATTTAAACACAAAACTCTGAACAGAGTCCCACACTGTTTTATAAATTAATTAATTTTTGTTCCTTTACAAAAATATGTTTGTAAAGAGCATTTCCCTGCATGGGAAAAAAATCCTACGACTGGGTGAATCTGTTTTGAGAACTGCTCTACCCTGGACTTATCAAAGTAGACTTAGTAGGTGGCAGCTTCTCAGGATGACCTCTTCTTAATTTTCATCCTCATTTGCTTTGATTTTTCTCTGAGAAATATTCCTTGAATAGTTGTGCTGGGGAATTGTGGCTCTAAGACTTGGATTCCTCGTGTTCAAACGTTTGGTTTGTTTATTAAATAATTAACCATATCTGTCAATACCTTTAGGCTCTTTGGAATTCAAGGAAGACATACAGTTAAAAGCTTTGCACCTTTAATATATCTGTTAAAAGAATGACATTTCAATTAGTCAATACAAGTAAGTTTGTTGTGAAAATAACAATTTCTCTTCACATACTGGATAGCTAAGTCATGTGCTTCTTTCTATAAGAATCAGATTTTTTATATTTCCTTTTATGAAGATTTACTTTTAATGAGATGTAATTGACATATAGCATTGTGTAAGTTTAAGGTATAGAATGTGTTGATTTGATACACTTATATATTGCGATATCATTACCACCATAGCATTTGCTAACACCTCTGTTATGTCATATCATCATCATTTTTTTTTTTCGTGATTGGAACAGTTGAGATCTGGTCTCTTAGCAGCTTTAGTGTATAATACAATGTTGTTGACTACAATCACTATGCTGTGCACTAGATCTCCAGGGCTTATTTATCTGCTGGTTCTGAGTTTGTACCCTTACACATTCTTCCCAATCAGAAGTCATATTAGACTATTCAAAGTGGAAGGGGATAGTCAAAGAGATATGGGAATGATCTATTTATTTATTTGTAATGTTTGTTTAGATTTAATTTTTCCTCTTAATGAGACCAGGTCATTTCAAACCTGCACTCAGTCTGGATACCTGGGCTCTAACATGCTGTTTGCCAGTGGAGTTGATCAAAGGCACTGGCTGTGGAGGGTGTCACCCACTTAGTGGACCCATCACACTTTTGCAGATATGAATATATGGGTTTAAAAATTCCCTCTTAAGCCTTGCATGAAAGGGTTTCATTGCAAAGAATTAATATACTTATGTGGTTCTTATGCTAAAATTGAACAATGAGAGAGATTTTTCTTCCTGTACTTTGTCAGAAAAGAGCTCCAGTATCACTCCTTCAAGGAAATTGTTCCAATCCCACCCATTTATTATATGATGTCACAGAATTATTATGCCTCTTCTAGACCACAAAGTTCTTAAATGTGCATTCTTTGTATAATTATTTAGTTTTTTGTAACCCACCATGGTGTGAACTATAAAGGCCCACATATCTGTTTTTATACACCATTAGTTTTCTAATGACCAAAACAGTCCCAGAATTCAGGTGGCACTTAAAGAAGAAAATATTGCCAAATGGACCAATATATCAATTTTAGTATCAATAAATGTGCTATTTTTCAAAGATAGGATTCTTATCCTTCCCATTTCTTCATTTTTCTCACTGGCCTCTTTAAAAACTCATTTCAAAGAGAAATATTCCCTCGGCCCCCCCCCCCCGCTTCTCCTTATCTATCACTCATTTAACTATCATCTATCAACTGTCTTCCTATATACCTAGATATATCACTACCTACATCGCTACTAAAACTATTTACTGAGTTTTAATGATTGTATTGTAGATTACAAAATCATCCTAATACTTTCCAATCATTTGCTATTTTTAAATGTCTGTGAATTTGTTTGATGTCCCTATTTTTCTGTCCAGATCATATCTGAAATTGCACTGATGCCAAACTCTTCCTTTAGATTTCCACATGTTTTAATAGCCAAGATATTATTTATGACATTGAATTCCCTTTTAGTTGATAGTGAAGTAAAAGAAACAGCACTAAAATTATATTTACATGTATAATACTATTGATATTATAAAACATGTCTGTATTATGGACCAATTAGAGATTTAATGACAAGGACATTTAATGAGAGGTCCTATTTAATCAGTGGGCTTAATTTTGTTAATTCCAGTTCAGTTTTTGACCATGGAGAGTTAACGACATTTGTCAATGTTTCAATATTTTATAAACTGTAAAAGAATACATAAATTCTACATTTTTCATCAAACAGCATTGTCTTTTCATATAACAGCTGTACAGTCTAATAGTGGTACTCTTAGCACACAGTTTTTCTGCTTCTGTTGTTTGCTGGTGCTTCATTTTTATGATTTCACCATCTCTGTAAAAGTTCTTTAATTTAATTAAATCAGATACCTTTAATGAAATCAATCCTCATGGTTTAGTAATTAAATGATTTCTTTTAAAAACAAAAGAAAATATTGATGTATGTTAGAATGTATTTTACTGAAGTTAAATCACTACAGTAATTGCATTTTTTAAAAGATTATTCCTTTTTCATTGATTTCTATTAGAATAAAATTTTAACATTCGATAAAATTTTAACTCTTTCATAGCCTTTATAGTTAAGACTAACCATCCAAAATCTAAATTTCCTTCCAAATTTCATTCTTTCAAGTCTTCATATTTAATTTTCTGAGAAATTTATTTGACGTACAGTTGAAAACATTAAAAATAACTACACTTTTTATTGCATCAGCCAGAAATAATTTCCTATGATGAGTCAATTCCAAATTAAATTTGATGCTTTCCTGAGATTTTGGACCAAACTGTAGATTTTATTCCTGTATTTTTACTTATATGAGCTGTACTAAAATCCAGTTATATTTTTAAGTAAGTATTTTTTTCCTGGGAAACTCTTAAAGCACAAATATTTGATATGCATTTTCAAATATTATTCCTTCTATATTCTTGAGATCAAAAGTGAAGTTATTCTAAGGCCTGGATTTTACATTTTAAGAAAATTATTTAAACACATCCTTGTCAGCACTTAGGGTTGTCATGTTCCAAATTTAGACTATTCTGATTGGTATGTAGTAGTATCTTATTGTTTTAATTTGCATTTCCCTGATGATATATGATGTGGAGTATCTTTTCATGTGCTTGACTGCTACCTATTTATCTTATTTAGTGAGGCCCATTTTTAATTGTGTTGTATTCTTACTGTTAAACTTTTAGGAGCTTTTTGTATATTTTAGATAACAATCCTTCATCAGATGTATATTTTGCAAACATTTTCTCCTGGTCTGTGGCTTATTTTCTCAATCTCTTGACCTTGTGTTTTGCAGAGCAATTTTTTGTTTTATGAAGTCCAGCTTAGCAATTTCTTACTTCATGGATTAGGCCTTGGAACTGTATCTAAAGATCATAACCATACCCAAGGTCATCTAGGTTTTCTCCTATGTTATCTTCTAGGAGTTTTATAGATTTGCATTTTACATTTAGGTCTGTGATCCTTTGTGAGTTGATTTTTGTGAAAGGTGTAAAGTCTTTGCATGTGTTCTTTTTTTTTTAAAAGTCTTTGTATATGTTCATTTTTTTTTTTTTGGCTCGTGGATGTACATTTGTTCCAGAAAAGACTATACTGCTTCACTGTATTGCCTTTGTCCTTTGTTTTCCTCATATAGATATTGTACATACTTTGTAAGTGACCTCAACTCTCACATTGAAGAAAATCCCAGATTCACATGAAAATGTTATTTTTATTGTTACAGATGTTTATCTAAGCAACCCACAAAATAATAAATCCAGCAGATGGAAAACAATGTAAACATATAGAAAATTAGAACAAGCAGTAACAAGTTTGATCTAATAGACGTGTGTAAAGCTCACCCAACAGATAAGAAATCACAATTTCTCAGACACACTAAGAGTATATTGTAAATTTAGTGTGTACTGAGTTCTAAATCAAAACTCATAATGTAAAAAAAAAACAAAACTAAAAGTATACAGAATGGTTTCACTGAGTTAGACATTTTAGTGGAACAAACCTGGTCCTTGAAACCACAGGTTTCTTTGAAGACCTAGATTAGAACTTTGTTCAATTACTTATGTGTTGCTTAACTTCTGTGAGTCTGGATATCTTTTTCAGTAGAACAGAAATGATATATACCAGGCCAGTTTGCTGTGGGGATTTGAACTAATATGTGAAGCATAAGCCTGTTTCTGGCACCCACTAAGTGCTGAGAGTGGGTTTTTTAAGCACTCATTGCATGGGAGCTTAAAGATTTGACATATGAGTAAGTTCTTTCCTAGAGAAATTAAAGATCTTGCAGACCTTAAATTGTAGAATTATTACTAGGTCTATAGTCTTTTAATACCTATTCAATCAGTGTTCATTCAAATATTCTGCTAAATCAACTATTTCTAAATGAATATAATTTAATCTCCCATACCCTCACCTATAGTCATTCTCCAAATTGCTCTGTTAATCCATTTTCTCTTTACCCTTTAAAGCTAAATTTAAGTCCCACGTGTTCCATAAAATGTAGTGTTGTATTAGTTGCAGTGACAAATAATTCCACAAATCACAGTGTTGGCTGGGTGGCTCAGTGCAGTGACAGCAGGGTTGTACCACTGCACAACTGGGCCGTGTGGGACGTTTGCCTACCAAAGTCCCAGAGGAAGGCGGTAAAAAAGCACCAGGGGCTTTCTGGCTCAATGTGGAAGCGATCTATGTCACTTCCACCATACCACACAGGAAATTGCTCAGTCACATGTCCGAGTCCAACTGCAAGAGAAGTTGTAGAAGCAGTGGGACTTTATGAGCCCATGAATGGTGTCGCTGTGGCAAATGTTGTTCTTGCATGTCAAAGTGTAGTGCTCGCTTCGGATGCTGTTGAGATAATTTGCTGCTTGTCTGCTATACCGGATGTTCATGTAATCACTCCTGCTTTCTTCTGATAGTAAAGTTTGCATGTCATTCATGACGCTGCTCTGGCAAAGGGTGGTGATCGTCAGAAAGTGTTCAGTCTTTGGAATTGCTACTTTTCCATTGTGCTGGCAAAGGAGAGCTGGCTTTTCTTGGGGCCTTAAAAAAATCTGGTCCTGCTGACATTTCTGGGTTGTAGGCTTCCCAGCACCCAATCCAGGAGGGACAGGAAGCAAAAGGAAACTCAAGGAGCTCAGCACCCCGTTACTCCTTGAGTCTCACATTTCCTATCCAGCCTACCTCATCCCTCTCAATACATATAGCCAATCAGAAAATGTAATGAAGAGACTTTCCAATCCAGGGGAAAAAAAACACCTTTCTCCATATTACTCCCACTACTACAGCTAAAACCATGGATACTGTACATAAAATGAGCATACAACTCCAAAGGGGGAGAAAAGTAGGTAGGCTGGATAGGAAATGTGAGACTCAAGGAGTAACAGGGTGCTGAGCTCCTTGAGTTTCCTTTTGCTTCCTGTCCCTTCTGGATTGGGTGCTGGGAAGCCTACAACCCAGAAATGTCAGCAGGACCAGATTTTTTTAAGGCCCCAAGAAAAGCCAGCTCTCTCACTCATATGGGGAGTATAAGAACAAAGAAAAAAACTGAAGGAACAAAACAGCAGCAGACTCACAGAACCCAGGAACGGACTAATAGTTACCAAAGGGAAAGGGACTCAGGAAGAAGGGCGGGAAGGGAGGGATAAGAGGGTAAAAGGGGCATTACGATTAGCAGACGTAAGGTAGGGGGGGCACGGGGAGAGCTGTACAACTCAGAGAAGACAATTAGTGATTCTCATCTCACTACACTGATGGACAGTGACTGTAATAGGGTTGGTGGGGGGGACCTGATGAAGGGGGTAGTTTAATCACCACAATATTGCTCATGTAATTGTAGGTTAATGATACCAAAATAAATTGTAAAATATATAAATAAATAAATAAATAAATAAATATATTCCACTAAAAAAAAAGTTTATAATGTAAATTAATATTTATAAGCATATGCTCATGATACACTAAAAATAAAATACTTCCTATTCATTATTTTAGTCCTGGCCTGAATGTCACCTCCTTCAGAAAATTTTCTATTATCATTTTCACCAGGTTTGTTTTCTTCCATCAAAACCATATTTTTGATAGTGTGTTTCTTAGCATATAGTGTGATTGACATTTAATTATACTCATTTTATACTCTGGTTATAAGTTGTTTGGAATTGTTCTTACCGCTGAACATGGTTGGGTAGTTTTTCTCTACATATGTTTCTTGAGAACAGGTAATTAGCTTAGTTGATCTCTTTACATCCTTCCAGAACCTACCCACTCTGAGCACAGGGTGGTTGCTCATTGTGGGTGTCTGCAATCAACAGACAGGTCCCACCTGATATCCATGGAGTTACCCAGCTACTCTGCCCTCTCACACAATATTAAAAAAGCACATATATACAAACATATTTTTTTTCATGGATTACTCCCAATATTGTAAAGTTCCTGATGTGGCCCTCCTTCTATAAACCGATAAGATTCTTGTTTTCATGACAAGGATAGGAGTTACATGCATATATTACATACAGCAGGACAAGAGGTTGCCTGGATGTGGTCAGAAAATGGGAGCAAATAATTGGACAAAAATTGGTAAAGTGACTCTGAAACCTTCTCCCTACAACTTCCTTCCTTTCACCCAAATATGGGGCCATCCTTCCCATATTTATCCTTTCCCCTATTTAGAGACATTTTCACATGTCCTGGTATAATTTTGTATTTCATGTTTCTGAAATTTTTGGAAAAAATAAGGATGATTCCCCTGGATGAAATGACATTAGTCAGAAAAGTTGAGAAGCTCAAAAAGATTGATATCATGTATTTTGTTTATATACTTTTATTTTATTTAAATTCTTGACCTGTCCGTTTTTACAGAAACCACAAGGATAGGAAAGCAGTCAAGAGTTAAATTATATGGAAATTCCCTTAAGATGATTTACTAGTTTTAAGCTCTTGCTCCTCTTTCTGGATGGGCATGAGAAAAAGGGTGTGAAAATTAGCTTTTGGATGGCATGGGATTGAGAAAGATCAGCTTAGTGAGCAAAGCTTGAAAAGCAAACTTCTGTCTGCCAGAATGTTCGCACTAAGGGCTATGGCTTTTCCTAATCCTCTATTCTGCATGAGCAATAATGCAACATCCACCAGGAAATTAAAGCTTTAAAATGACAGTTATAAATTATATTGATGGATGGTAAAGATGATGATGAAAAGCTGCATTTCTGAAAATTATTTTCCAAAGTCTTTTGATCAGGTTCTACAGAAAATGATTTGTGAATAGTAATTACAGCTGGGCGAATGCACTGGTCCTGTGGTTTGGGACTGTCAGGATGCACAAGCTAAGCACTTAGCAAATTAAAGATACTCACATTAAGAGCTGCTGATACCAAAGAAAAGTTCACAGTTTGACATTTTAAGGCTTAGTGAATATATTAAAATTCTTAGACTGCATCATCAAGAAATGCACTGTGAATGCAGTAGTCAAAATGGCATAAAGTTGCCATGTTTTGAGAGATAACAAAATAATTCCTTATCAGTCACTCTAAATGCAATAAAGTAAAAGTAAGGTAGTGTATGAGGCCAGCATATAGCTCAGTCCTACACCTACTCAAAAGTGCATCTGCCTGAAGGAAATTTAGTGTTAGGGAGCATGAAATTTTAATGATTGGTTTTCAAACTGATCGTTCATTTGTACACTGAACACTTTCATCCAAATTCATAAATTTGTTAATATCAGAATAATTTTTAATAAGGTGAATAAAATGTGACCTTCCCTAATTACAAAAAATTATGACTCTGATAGGCATCCTGAAAAATCAACTTTATTAAATGCCGCTGGTTCCTAATTGGCTTTTTACAGACAATAACCTATTAGCTCTTCCTAATCCAGCAGCTTGACACTGTTGTTTAATAAAATTATACATGTAGTTAGTAATTTTAAAAAATGTGCTTTGGTTGTCAAAGTCCATTTTGTCTGTCTCTCCTGCTTGCAGTCCCACAGGATATGAATAGAATAAACTCTCACTTTGATCATTATACCATTGCCCCACCGCCAAAATAAAGTCCCTCTGGGATGGAAACCCTAGATTTCTAGTCAGCCCATCAGAGACAGCACTGCCGTAAGGGAAGCAGGCACTGAGTACTTTAAGGTGCTGAAAACAGCCATATGGACTAAACAGCCAAGCTGATTATTTGTGCTGAAACAGTAATTCAATAAGAACTTACGCATGCACACAGAAAAAAACAATCTAACCTGCCCATGCAATGATGATTAAGATTTCAGAATTAATCACAACATTTGGTCAGTTACGAAATGTCTCATTTCATCCTTAGTCCTGAAGCGCCAATGAAAATAAGATAAATTTATATTTATAGTTCTGAACTACAAAATATAAAATGCAGCAAGGTTATATAATGAGTTACATATCCCCTGGTGTCTTTGGGTATTAAATTCTTTCGACAACATCTATGCAAATAGCTACTTCCTCCTTAGAAGATGTATGCCCGTTGATAAAGGAAGTGTGCTGAGTTCATTTGCTGCATTATGCACAGCTCTTACGTTTCTCCTTTCTCCCACACCACATGCCCTCCCCTGTGTGTGTCTGCCTGCTCTTTAAAAATGTCATCCTTCGCTGGCTTCATGTTGGCACGCTTCCTCACGTCCATCATATTTTCTCAGTGAGCACGTTGAGGCAGAATACGTTTATGCCTTCTTTCCATTGTGTTTATTTTGTGATGGGTATTGTTCTTTCAGGTTACAGGTCATGGAGGTTTGAGGCTGTGTTTCTTATCTCTTCTCATTTTCTAAAATTTACCAAGTGGACTGCACCCCTATGGGAGTTAATATATGACCTCTCTTCAAAATGCTTATAAATGGGCTTGCAATGAAAAAAAGAAAGAAAAAGATTACGTTTTCTAGGGTCTTAATTGGTCAGAAATGGGGAGGTTTTTTCATATTCATTCTTCAGATTTAAGTGGCTATGTAAATCAGTCCTGTGACAGGAACTTTTAGAAGAATCATGTGTTTTTTGGATGATCTTCTAAGAACAGGCCAGGGTTTTTTGGTCACCCTAAAGCTGATTGTACAAATCATCATGATTCCTGTTACCTCGAGAGCATCTAAGAGCCCAGGAGAAGCTGCCCCACCCACTGCCCCGAGCCCCTGCAGGGTCTGTGCCTCTTGGCTAAGACGTGGTTAAAGGCTTTATGGAAAGAGACCTCTGTGTCTGCAAATTCCTGTAGGCTAACCCTGCAGAGGGAGATCTGAGGTGCTGCCCACGAGTGACCTGCCCTCAGGCTTCCAGGAAGGCGCCAGGCAGCAGCTGCTGTTTAGATAGGTTTCTTCTGAAAAACTAAGAAGAGGCTGTCCGAAAGGGTGGCTCACGTAGCAGACACTGTAGTAGGTAGATTAGTGGGACATGTGGGAGCCGAATTTTGGAGGCATCTCATGATATTTTCACAACACATCATTCTGGGCATTGTCACCACGGTGCATCTTGTGGTTTTGGTTAGAAACCAAACCTAAATTGGGGTAGAGGGACTGTAACTGATTTCTATTTTGCTTACAGTTTTAAAAGAATGTCTCCTCTATTGTAAAACATAATATATAAATACATATTTCTAATATATTACAGTACGAGAAGTTATAATTTAATATGTATATTCCTAATATAGTAAAATAAAATAAAATATATAATATATAATCATATATAATGTATAATACATAGTATTATATACAATATGTTACATAAATTATAATATATAATATATACATATTATATATTACAAATATAGTACATAATCTATTGACCATCTATGTCATCTATTGAGAGATCATTCTATAATTGATTCATACCATACAACAGTAGTTTTTAACTGTTATTCAAGGAATTGGTCCATTTCCTCAAAGTGGTAACATTTATGCACATGAACATGTTTGTAATATTCCCTCATGCTCCCTTTAATTAGCTGCAGAATCTGTTGTGATAGTCTCTATTTCATTCTTGTAGTTAGTGTTGTGTCTTCTTTCCTTTTATCTTTGCTAGTCTTGATAGTTACTGACTTTTTATAAACAAGCTTTTTGTTCTGTTGATTTTATCAATTATTTGTCTATTTTAATTTCAGTTGATTTCTACTCTACAAATTCCTCTTTTCTGCTTCTTTTGTGGAAATTTTGCTGTTCTTTTTCTAGTTTTTTGAGTTAGATTATTGATTTGAGACCTCCCAAATTTTATTGTAAACATTTCTTGCTATAAATTTCCCTCTCAATAATGTTTTAGATGTCTTCAACTTATTTTTATTTTGAATTTTCATTTTCATTTAGTTCTATGAATTTTTACATTTTTTGAGACACTTTGTATGACTTACAGATTATATAGAAGTGTGTTATTAATATTTGAGTGATTATGGAAATTTTCTTTCTGTTATTAATTTCTAATTTGAGTTCATTGATGTCAGAGAACATACTCTGTATGATTTCAATGTTTTAAATATTTGAAGTTTTTTTTTTTTGAATCAAGATATAACCTGCTTTGATATTTGTTACAGGGTGCATGAACAAATACTGATTTGTTTCAGTTGGGTGGGGTGTTGAAAAATGTCAGTTATATCCTGTTGGTTGATTGTATTGTTTGGTTATTACTAGTTACTAGTGTGATTGTTTCTCTGGGCCATCGGGCCCATAAATCTCCTGACACTGCCGTTACAAAGATGGCACACCCACTAATGAGCTTTTGAAGCAATGTTTCCTGTCTTCTATTTATTAATGTCAATCCTCTAAACCCCTGATATTTTTTTCTTAATTTGCAGATGCTTTGGTTTGATGGGGTGTTTTTTGTTTGTTTCATTTTGAAATCTGAGGTTTCACATTTGTGTATTGTGTTACAACTGTTATTAGTCACACTGAAAGGATTCATATTAATATTCTACAAAAATGTAAAGCCATTCTTGTCAGTGTCCAGGATATTGCAAAAACTCATATAAACATAGTTTAACTGATTAGAAATATTCTGTATGGAATAAAGAGGTAGCACTTTTGGATATTTCAGAATACTCTCTCCTACAATGATTGCCCCTCCACCAAAGTGCCCTTGACCCCCTGCCGGCCATGTTCTGCAAGTTTCATGGCCTCCAGTTCCCCTTCTGCCCCCCATTGGCTCACTCATCGCAAGGCATGCTTTAGTCAGAGGTCTAGCCAGTCTGATATTGAATCTGATCTGCTTGTGAATGAATGGTACATTTTACTTTTTAATTTGATGATGAGATATTTACATTTTAATTTGATGATCATTGTCAAACTAGGAGACAATTTAATTCTTAGACCAGCCAGGAGGACCTTGGAGGGTAGAGGAAAATTTTTCCTCCCCAACACTATCAAGGCATATGACACATATATGTATGTATGACAAGAGCTAAAATAAAATTAATTATTTTCCCTTCAACAGAAGGGTTTTCTTTTCAAATGATATGATAACTGCATTTCTTGTCTAGGCATTTATAAATAGATATACTAAAAAAGCTATCTCTGATGACTCAAAGTAGAAAACCCAAGGAGAAGGAGCATAGGAATTGATTTTGAAATAACTACTATTTTATTATTATGAAGCTTCTCACTTGAACTAATCACTAAAACACCTCTTTAAAAGAGGTAGTGTATGTCTATTTCAAGATAGAAGAAAGGGAACCCTTCTTCATATACTTTTCCTTATGTAACCCTACTTAAATCATCCTACATGAATCACAAAAAATATGGCACAGTAAACTCACTGCAACCCTGAAAGCTGTGGTAGGAGCATCAGCACACAGAATGTTTCAACAAATTTCTAAATTAAAGTTAATGTGTCAGTGTTGCCTGGCAAAGTGGAGTTGAGTAGGCTACAGCTAAATATATATTCAGGGGAGGAGTGCAGAACTGACCTCTGGGAGAACAACACCAAGACCCCAAACCCTGAAAATGCAAAGTTAGAGGGAGATGTAGTATGAAGACCAGTAGGGAGAGGTTACCTCCAGGTGTGCAAAGATACCTGCCAACCTCCAACCTCCCTGTTCCAATTTTACAAACAGTATGCTACTGTCAGTACATTTACAACTCACAGTCCCATCCCAGGCAAAAAAGCAGAGGCTTATTAACTGAGACACTGATCTGAGCCTCTGGGTGACCCAGAGAGGAATGCTAGAGTGGTGTCCACATCCTAGAACTAGGCCATGACCTGGATTGTGGGTCCCTCCTCCGCAGACAGTCTGCCGCAGAAATAGTGCAGGGCAACTGCACAGCCATTAGTCAGCCTCCTATCACCTCATCTGAAAATGTAAATGAAAGATGCAAAACATGGGAACATATGCTTGAGGATATCTTAATATGCAATTTGAAAGTCAAATTGAAAAATCAAAATTGTGTATAGGTGGTACAGTGGAACAAAATCTTTTAATTTCTGTAATGAGAGGGATTCAAGAAGATACTGTATGCTGTAAAGCAGAACTGGATTTTAAGAACAAGAAACAATTAGGAAATGATAGGGTCTTCTTAAAAAAGAAAATTATGATTGTTAAAATTTTTTTAAAGTTTGGAAAATAGAATTGAGGATGGCTCACAAAAAATACAAAATCAAAATACAATATTCAGGACATATGAGAGAAAATTTGAGAGAGAAACCAGTTGAGGGGTCCAACATTTGACTAATTGGATTTCAAGAAAGAGAACCTAGAGAAAATAAAGAAATTTATCAAATAACAGGAGAGTCCTCAGGGATCTATTAATATTCTAAGAGAAAGGACATAGTGAGTGTTAAATAAGATTTAAAAGAGAAAAAAAAATCTCAACACTAAGGGAGATTAAAGATGGCAACGTGAGAGGTGAGACAGAGACCTCCTCCTAAAACCACATATAATACAAAAGTATAATTAATACAACTAATCCTGAAAGAGCAACAGGAAAGAAGGCTGTGCCAGACTGCATACACCTGGAGAAAAGAGCAGACCTCACGGAACAGGGTAATGTACCAAAGCTGTGACTGGCAAGACCCAAGCCCTTCTACCACCACAGCTCACTGGTGGGAGGAAGAGAAACAGAGTGCGGAGGGAGTAGAGGCCTGGAACTACTAAGCACCTACCCCAGGAGATCTGTTCTAAGAGCACAAATCTACATTGCATGGTGCTTTGGTGATAAGTGGGGTTGGAAAGCTAAGACAGGCAGAATACCTGGAGAGATGGAGATTTCAGCTGCTTGTGGAAAACGAATCCACATCCGGCTGCTCTGGAACAAAAGAAAGGCGGGCAATCTGAGAAGCTTCCTAAAAGCGAGAGGGCTGCCAAAGGGGCAAGGATTGCAGAGAGCTTACTGCTCAGCAGAAAGGACAGGTAGACAAAATTGTTCAGGTGCACTCTGCCCAGCAGGTTGGGAACCTTCACGATCTTCAGGTGCTCCAGCCCCCTGGCTGGCTATGCAGATCTGAGGCCCCCCACTGTGATGTGCAGCCTGGTGCACCTTCCTCCTGGCCAGCCCAAACCTGGCTCACAAATCGGCAAACCCTGAGGGAAGCCCCACCTACAGCAGCTACAAATGAAAAGCATAGAGGCTTACACCTGTGTGTTCGGCCCACTGGGTCTGACAGTGGATACAGGCATAGCAGCCAGGAAGCAGGGAACAGCTCTTTCCTATCCCCAGGCACCAGCACCACTCCCTGACAAATTCCGACATCGCTCCAGGGTATGAGCAGCTCCAGAGAGTAAGTGGAGCTTCTGGGCACTAGAAGGTGCCACATACAAATATGAAACGTCAAAGGAACCTGGTTAAAAGCAAAATCTCAACAACCGCAGAAAAATGATCGAGTGAGACTGAACTAATTAATCTTCCTGAAAGAGATTTCAAAATAAAAATCATAAACATGCTCCTGGAGGTACAAAAAAATATTCAAGAACTCAGGAATGAATTTAGGATGGAGATCCAGTCATTGAAGAGCACAGTAGAGGTATTAAAAGCAGATTAGATGTGGTGGAAGAGATGATAAATGAAACAGAAATTAGAGAAGAGGAATACAAAGAAGCTGAGGCACAGAGAGAAAAGGATCTCTAGGAATGAAAGAATACTGAGAGAACTGTGTGAACAATCCAAACGCAACAACATTTGTATTATTGGGGTTCCAGAAGAAGAAGAAAGAGAAAAAGGGGTAGAAAGTGTCTTTGAGGAAGTAATTGCTGAAAACTTCCCTAATGTGGGGAAGGAGATAGTCTCTCAGGCCATGGAGGTGCACAGATTTCCCAACACAAGGGGCCGAGGAGGAAAACACCAAGACACAGAATAATTAAAATGGCAAAGATCAAGGATAAGGACAGACTATTAAAAGCAGCCAGAGAGAGAAAAAAGATCACATAAAAAGGAAAACCCATCAGGCTATTGTCAGACTTCTCAGAAGAAACCTTACAGGCCAGAAGGGAGTGGCATGATATATTTAATGCAATGAAGCAGAAGAGACTCGAACCAAGAATAATTTACCCAGCAAGATTATCATTTAAATTTGAAGGAGTGATTGAACAGTTTCCAGATAAGCAAAAGCTGAGAGAACTTACCTCCCACAAACCATCTTCACATTGTATTTTGGAGGGACTGCTATAGGTGGAAGTGTTCTTAAGGTTAAACAGCTGTCACCAGAGGTAATAAAAAGGGATAGACAAAGAGTACAGAATATGATACCTAATATATAAAGAATGGAGGAGGAAGAAAAGGAGGGAAAAAATAACTTTTAGATTGTGTTTGTAATAGTATATTAAGTGAGTTAAGTTAAACTTTTAGATAATAAGGAAGTTACACTTGAACCTTTGGTAACCATGAATCTAAAGCCTGCAATGGCAATAAGTACATACTTATCGATAATCACCCTAAATGTAAATGCTGTGAATGCATCAATCAAAAGACATAGAGTCAGTGAATGGATAAAAACATAAGACCCAACTATATGCTGCCTACAAGAGACTCACTCAAACCCAAAGACATACACAGACTAAAAGTGAAGGGATGGAAAAAGATATTTCATGCAACTAATAGGGAGAATAACGCAGGTGTTGCAGTACTTGTTTCAGACAAAATAGACTTTAAAACAGAGAAAATAACAAGAGACAAACAAGGACATTGCATAATGATAAAGGGGTCAATTCAACAAGAGGATATAACCATTATAAATATTTATGCACTCAACACAGGAGCACCTACATATGTGAAACAAACACTAACAGAATTAAAGGAGGAAATAGAATGCAATGCATTCATTCTAGGATACTTCAACACTCCACTCACTCCAAAGGACAAATCAACCAGACAGAAAATGAGTAAGCTGACTTAGGCACTGAACAAACATTAGAACAGATGGACCTAAGAGACAACAGACATCTGCAGAACTCTACACCCAAAAGCAGCAGGGTACACATTCTTCTCAAGTGCACATGGAACATTTTCAGGAATAGATCATATGCTAGGCTACAAAAACAGCCTCAGTAAATTCAGAAAGATTGAAATTGTACCAACCAGCTTCTTAGATCACCAAGGCATAAAACTAGAAATAAATTATGCAAAGAAAATGAAAAAGCCCACAAACACATGGAGGCTTAACAACATGTTCCTAAATAACCAATGGATCAATGACCAATTAAAAACAGAGACCAAGCAACATATGGAGACAAATGACAACAATAATTCAACACCGCAAAATCTATGGAACACAGCGAAGGCCATGCTAAGAGGGAAGTACATAGCAATACAGGCCTACTTCAGGAAAGAAGAACAATCCCAAATGAAAGTCTAAACTCACAATTAATGAAACTAGAAAAAGAAGAACAAATGAGGCCAGTCAGTAGAAGGAGGGACATAATAAAAATCGGAGCAGAAATAAATAAAATTGAGAAGAATAAAACAATAGAAAGAATCAATGAAAGCAAGAGCTGGTTCTTTGAGAAAATAAACAAAATAGAAAAACCCCTAGCCAGACTTACCAAGAAAAAAAGAGTCTACACACATAAACAGAATGAGAAATGAGAAAGGAAAAATCACAATGGACACCACAGAAATACAAAGAATTATTAGAGAATACTATGAAAAATTATATGCTAACAAACTGGATAAGCTAGAAAAAATGGACAACTTTCTAGAAAAATACAACCTTCCAAGGCTGACCCCGAAAAAAAAATCTGAACACACCATTTACTAGCAATGAAATTGAATTGGTAATCAAAAACTACCAAAGAACAAAATCCAAGGACCAGATGGCTTCACTGCTGAATTTTATCAAACATTTAGTGAAGAACTAATACCCATTCTCCTTAAAGCTTTCCAAAAAGTAGAAGAGGAGGAAATACTTCCAAACTCATTATATGAGGCCAGCATCACCCTAATACCAAAACCAGGCAAGACAGCACAAAAAAAGAAAATTACAGACCAATATCCCTGATGAACATAGATGCAAAAATACTCAACAAAATATTAGCAAATCGAATTCAAAAATACATCAAAAAGATCATCCATCATGATCAAGTAGGACTTATTCCAGGGATGCAAGGATGGTACAATATTAGAAAATCAATCAACATCATACACCACATCAACAAAAAGAAGGACAAAAACCACATGATCATCTCCATAGATGCTGAAAAAGCATTCAACAAAATTCAATATCCATTCATGGGAAAAACTCTCAACAAAATTGATATAGAGGGCACATACCTCAACATAATAAAGGCTATATAGGACAAATCCACAGCAAACATCATATTTAACAGTGAGAAGCTGAAAGCCTTTCCTTTAAGATTGGGAACAAGACAATGATGCCCACTCTCTACACTTTTATTCAACATACATCTGGAGGTCTTCGCCATGGCAATCAGACAACACAAAGAAATAAAAGGCATCCAGATGGGTAAAGTAGAAGTTAAACTGTCCCTGTTTGCAGATGACATGATATTGTACATAAAAACCCCTAAAGAATCCACTCCAAAACTACTAGATCTAATATATGAATTCAGCAAAGTTGCAGGATACAAAATTAATACACAGAAATCTGTTGCATTCCTATACACTAATGATGAACTAGCAGAAAGAGAAATCAGGAAAACAATTCAATTCACAATTGTATCAAAAAGAATAAATACCTAGGAATAAACCTAACTAAGGAAGTGAAAGACCTATACCCTGAAACTACAAGACACTCATGAGAGAAATTAAAGAAGATACCTATAAATGGAAACATATCTCATGCTCATGGATCGGAAGAATTAATATTGTCAAAATGGCCATCCTGCCTAAAGCAATCTACAGATTCAATGCAATTCCTATCAAAATACCAACAGCATTCTTCAATGAACTAGAGAAAATAGTTCCAAAATTCATATGGAACCACAAAAGACTCCAAATAGCCTAAGAAATTCTGAGAAGGAAGAATGAAGCTGGGGGGATTATCCTCCCCAACTTCAAGCTCTACTACAAAGCCCCAGTATTCAAGACAATTTGGTACTGGCACAAGAACAGACCCATAGACCAATGGAACAGACTAGAGAGGCCTGATATAAACCCAAGCATATATGGTCGATTAATATGTGATAAAGGAGCCATGGATATACAATGGGGAAATGACAGCCTCTTCAACAACTGGTGTTGCATGTTGACAGCTACATGTAAGAGAATGAAACTGGATTATTGTCTATCCCCATGCACAAAAGTAAACTTAAAATTGGTCAAAGACCTGAATGTAAGTCATGAAACCATAAAAAATCTCTTAGAAGACAACATAGGCAATAATCTCCCTAACATAAATATGAGCAACTTTTTTCTGAATGCATCTCCTTGAGCAAGGGAAACAAAAGCAAAAATGAACTCATGGGACTACATCAAACTAAAAAGCTTCTGTACAGCAAAGGACACCATCAACAGAACAAAAAGGCATCCTACAGTATGGGAGAATATATTTGTAAATGACATATCCGACAAGGGGTTAACATCCAAAATATATAAAGAACTTACAAGCCTCAACACCCAAAAAGCAAATATCCTGATTAAAAAATGGGCAGAGGATATGAAGAGACAGTTCTCCAGAGAAGAAATTCAGATGGCCAACAGACACATGAAAAGGTGTTCCACATCACTAATCATCAGGGAAATGCAAATTAAAACCACAATGAGATATCACCTCACACCAGTAAGGATGGCCACCGTTCAAAGGCTAAGAACAACAAATGCTGGCGAGGATGTGAATAAAGTGGAACCCTCCTACTCTGCTGGTGGGAATGGCAACTAGTTCAACCATTGTGGAAAACAATATGGAGGTTTCTCAAAAAACTAAAAATAGAAATACCATTTGACCCTGGAATTCCACTCCTAGGAATTTACCCAAAGAATATAATTTCTCAGATTCAAGAAGACATATGCACCCCTATGTTTATTGCAGCACTTTTTACAATAGCCAAGATATGGAAGCAACCTAAGTGTCCACCAGTAGATGAATGGATAGAGAAGAGGTGGTACATATACACAATGGAATACTATTCAGCCATAAGAAAGAAAGAAATTCTATCATTTGCAACAACATCGATGGAGCTGGAGGATATTATGCTCAGTGAAATAAGCCAGGAGGAGAAAGACCAGTGCCAAATAATTTCCCTCATTTGTGGAGTATAACAAGGAAGCAAAAATGAAGGAACAGAGCAGTCACAGACTAGCAAGTCTAGTGGTTACCAAAGGGGAGGGTGAGGGAGGGCAGGTGGGGAGGGAGGGAGAAGGGGATTGAGGGTTTTTATGATTGGCACACATGGTGTTGGGGGGGACATTGGGAAGACAGTGTAGCACAGAAATGGCAAATATTGACTCTGTGGCATCTTCCTATACTGATGGGCAGTGACTGCAATGGGGCATGAGGGGGACACGATAACACGGGTGAATGTAGTAATCACATTGTTTTTCATGTGAAATCTTCATAAGAGTGTATATCAATAACACCTTAATAAAAAAAAGAATAGTAGCCAACCCCCCCCCCCCCGAAAATACAAGGGTTAGGGGAGCTTAAAAGGGTACATATTTATTATCTCACAATTTCCAAGGGTGAAGAGCAGCTGTTGCTTAACTGGATGCTTTATTCAGAGTATACTGGCTGGAATCAAAGTGCCAGTGAGGGCTGTGGCCTTATCTGGAGATTGGGATTCTTTGCCATGCTGATGTAGTTGTTCATTTCAGCTCCTTATAGCCAGAGGGCTGAGGACAGCAGTGCCCTTCCTGGCGCTCTCCATTGGCAGGTCATAACATGGCAACTTAATTCTTCATAGGCCAGAGTGTCTGTAGTGTGTGTGTAAGACTGAGTCTTGTATATGCAGGCAGTTCTCTTTTGCATGGTATTGTGGGAATATAAAAATGGTGGTGCAAGCTGAAACCATGCAGAACAATCTTAATCAATGAGAAATTACAATTTTCATTACTAATTTTTCTGTAACTTAAAACTTTATCAATTTATTAAAATTTATCTTACTATAGGTCGAAAATATGTAGAAAAAATCAAATGGTAAAACTAAGATATATTTAGAACTATAATTTCAAACAGTAGAAACATCGTGTTTGATTTCTTAATAAAAAATAATTTATCATGGAAAAAAACAAAAACATCTCTATGGATTTTTAGAACAAGGATAAATAAAACACCGTAAAAATCCCACAAAGAAAAATGAGATCATTTTAATAGAAATGAAGAGTAAACTGCTTGTTGCTCCACTTCTCACAAGCAGTATTGGGTGATGGTATAAAATGAAATCATTTCATCAATGCCTTTTAAGGAAATGGTTCTGATTCTTTTAGGCTCCATCAAGAATATGAAGAGCAGTGTGTCTAACCACGTTTCTCATATTCCCTGGCATGTGAGATTTGAGAATATTCAGGGATTCATACTCTTCATCCTCCAGCAGATACTCTGTAGACATAATTGGAGGTTGTTCTCCAGTAAGGCAGGTGCTAAATCCCCTAAAGAAAGACTGGGCTCTAAGAACTAGTGGTTCTGACTCACCTCAGCTCTTCAGGCAGAGACCATCTATTTTCTAGAAGCAAAGAAAGGATGGATCCAGAGACCAGACTGTGATGGAGATGTCAGAGGAAATTAAATGTATGAAAAACATGGAGAAGGAAAAGAGTCTTCAGAGAGAAAAATCATGTCCCTTTGAAAGTCAAGGAACATTTAAAAACGTTTTTCAGGAAAAAGAATCTCATCCTAGACGACTATTTAATCATTATTCTAAACTGTTGATAATACTCATATACAAAATATTTTCAGCAATTAGAATCAAAGGACAGATAAACCAGGTGATGGCAAGAGTAAAGACTGTAACGTGAATGTTACCAAACTCAACGATGTAAAGGTACTGAGGATAGAGCCACAGGAAAGCAGAGGGAATAACTCAGGTTATGGACATTCACATCATTTTACAAAATGAGGACTTAAGAGGGGAACATGGTCTTTGAGGAGAGAAAAAAAATAGAAGTAGTTTAGGTATAAGCTATTAAAGTCACCAATTAATCAATAGGTGTTAGTATGTACACAGGGATCAGGTGGACTTGGGGTGTGAATAAATCAGGTCATCCCATGCAATGATAAACCAGTCAAGTTTAAAGCAGATAATCAAGGAATAGCAGTCTACTTATGACTGGGAAATATGGATGCAATCTCTAGAACAACCTAAAATAGGAAGGGTCATAACTGTTCTGTATTTAGAAGAGCTGTGTTGGTTATACTGGGGGCAGGGAGCTTTGTGGTTGTGCAGTAAACAAATATGTTTTATTAACAATCCCTTAATGCAGTTTGATTTTTATGCTACATATTGTTTCCAAAATGTTTTAACTTACGAGTTAAAGATGGTAATGGCAGTATGATTTTTGGTGTGTAACAGGAAAACAGCCCCACAGTGCATGTTTGGTTTTGCCCATGACCTGGGCATTGATGGGGTGAGGATCCACTAAAGGAGGGGGTGTGGTGTAGATGTTTCCGTGAAGGCACAGTTCATCCTTCCAGGTATCTGTAAGCGTATTCTGGGAAAACGTCCAAGACTAGAAAAATAGTGGAAAATCCAAACACACATTGACTCTTCCCTGAGGTTAGGCTGAATAAGTTGAGAGAAAAGCCATCTGGCATAACTTTCTTTACGCATGGCTTGGGGATTGCTCCCACTATTTTTTTTTAAAAAGCTCTCTGCTCCTTACTGAGAATTGAAATAGTTATTTTTCCCTTTCCTGTTGGAGTGGAGGAACAATTGTTCTGGACAAGAGTCTACTATTCATTTTAAGTACCCAATAAAAGACCTGTATATGTACTCAAAGTGCCAGCCAGAGGGAGGAAATTAGAAACCCAGGAAATATTTGAACACAGGTTTGAGGTTATTTGAACTAATAACGACATTTATTACTAATGAGACTGAAGATATGATTAGACTTTCTTTGTGAGCAAGCAGAGTATTTCCTGGCAACTACTGATTTTATTTCAAAAAAGAGCGCCTTTACTTTATCACACACAGTTTATCTGACCACGGGACTCAATTGTTGGGATATTGATGTATTGTGACTTATTGTAATTCAGTCTGCATGCAACTTTCTCTGTAAAATACTTGTAAGCTTCCACTGTACTGAACAAAATACTTTCTAATAAGGAAAACCCATGTTAAATACAGGAAAATTTCATTAGATTCTAAGCTAAGTTTTTTATTGGTAACAATGTAACATGTAGAAAATTTCACAAGAATTTATATCTGGCTGATGTAATATAATAATGTAATATATTACTCTTATTATCAGAGATAACTTAATACTCATAAAATTAGTACTGCTAGGAAAGACATTTCAGTAATATGTAATTTACATGTATATTCTTTTTCTTACTATCTTTCAAAAAATACAGCTTATAGGAAAGGGGGAATGGACATAAATGTACAAATGGTTGGACTTAGTTCTCTTTCCCTGGGATAACTGGTTATGCATTCCATAAGCATAAATTTCTATATATAAAATTGAAGGTTGGTCGTAAGAAGATGAAGTATAAATAAATGATATGATTTTTTAAGTTGAAGTGTAATAAACACTCCATTAGTACAAAAATAAACTAACAACAAAATCAGTGTTCAAATTAAAGAGGATAACCACTGAGATATTTAGTCAGTATTTTTAGATGAATTAATATATTATTTCTCTTATTTTTATAATTACAAAGTTACATCTTTTAAAAAAACTTTATTTTGGTATCATTAATCTACAACTACATGTGCAATACTATGGTTATTAAACAACCCCTTTCATCAAGTCCCCCCCCACCAACCCCATTACAGTCACTGTCCATAAGTGTAATGAGATACTATAGAATCACTACTTGTCTTCTCTGAGTTGTACAGCCCTCCCCATGGCCCCCCAACATTACGTCTGCTAATCATAATGCCCATTTTTCCCCCTTGTCCCTCCCTTCCTGCCCACCCTCCCCAGTCCCTTTCCCTTTGGTAACTATTAGTCTATTCATGGGTTCTGTGAGTCTGCTGCTGTTTTTTTCTTTCAGTTTTTTTCTTTGCTCTTATGCTCCACATATGAAGGAAATCATTTGATACTTGTCTTTTTCGGCTTGGCTTATTTCACTGAGCATAATACCCTCTAGCTCCATCCATGTTGTTGCAAATGGTAGGATTTGTTTTCTTCTTATGGCTGAATAATATTCCATTGTGTATATGTACCACCTCTTCTTTATCCATTCATCTGCTGATGGACACTTAGGTTGCTTCCATTTCTTGGCTATTGTAAATAGTGCTGCAATAAACATAGGGGTGCATCTGTCTTTTTGAAACTGGGCTGCTGCATTCTTAGGGTAAATCCTGAGTGTGGGATTCCTGGGTCAAATGGTATTTCTATTTTGAGTTTTTTGAGGAACTTCCATACTGCTTTCCACAATGGTTGAACTAATTTACATTCCCACCAGCAGTGTAGGAGGGTTCCCTTTTCTCCACATCCTCGCCAACATTTGTTGTTTGTGTTTTGGATGTTGGCCATCCTCACTGGTGTGAGGTGATATGTTACTATGGTTTTAATTTGCATTTCTCTGATGATTAGCGATGTGGAGCATCTTTTCATGGGCCTGTTTGCCATCTGAATTTCTTCTTTGGAGAAGTGTCCATTCATGTCCTCTGCCCATTTCTTAATTGGATTATTTGCTTTTTGTTTGTTGAGGTGCATGAGTTCTTTATATATTTTCGATATCAACACCTTATCAGATATGTCATTTATGAATATATTCTCCCATACTAGAGGATGTCTTTTTGTTCTACTGATGGTGTCCTTTGCTGTACAGAAGCTTTTCAGCTTGATATAGTCCCACTTGTTCACTTTTGCTCTTGTTTCCCATGCCCGGGGAGATATGTTCATGAAGAAGTCACTCATGTTTATGTCCAAGAGATTTTTGCCTATGTTTTTTTCTAAGAGTTTTACGGTTTCATGACTTACATTCAGGTCTTTGATCCATTTTGAGTTTACTTTTGTGTATGGGGTTAGACAGTAGTCCAGTTTCATTCTCTTACATGTAGCTGTCCAGTTTTGACAACACCAGCTGCTGAAGAGACTGTCATCTCCCTATTGTATATCCAAGGGTCCTTTATCATATATATATATATATATTTTTTACAATTTATTTTGGTATCTTTAACCTACAATTACATGTGCAATATTATGGTGATTAAACTACCCCCTTCATCAGGTCCCCCCCACCACCCCTATTACAATCACTGTCCATCAGTGTAGTGAGATGAGAATCACTACTTGTCTTCTCTGAGTTGTACAGCCCTCCCCGTACCCCCCAAACATTATGTCTGCTAATCATAATGCCCCTTTTACCCTCTTATCCCTCCCTTCCCACCCTTCTTCCCCAGTCCCTTTCCCTTTGGTAACTATTAGTCCGTTCTTGGGTTCTGTGAGTCTGCTGCTGTTTTGTTCCTTCAGTTTTTTTCTTTGTTCTTATACTCCACATATGAGTGAAATCATTTGATACTTGTCTTTTTCGGCTTGGCTTATTTTACTGAGCATAATACCCTCTAACTCCATCCATGTTGTTGCAAATGGTAGGATTTGTTTTTTTCTTATGGCTGAGTAGTATTCCATTGTGTATATGTACCGCATCTTCTTAATCCATTCATCTACTGATGGACACTTAGGTCGCTTGCATTTCTTGGCTATTGTAAATAGTGCTGCAATAAACATAGGGGTGCATCTGTCTTTTTGAAACTGGGCTGCTACATTCTTAGGGTAAATTCCAAGAGTGGGATTCCTGGGTCAAATGGTATTTCTATTTTGAGTTTTTTGAGGAACCTCCATACTGCTTTCCACAATGGTTGAACCAATTTGCATTCCCACCAGCAGTGTGGGAGAGTTCCCTTTTCTCCACATCCTCACCAACATTTGTTGTTGTTTGTGTTTTGGATGTTGGCCATCTTGACTGGTGTGAGGTGATATCTCATTGTGGTTTTAATCTGCATTTCTCTGATGGTTAGCGATGTGGAGCATCTTTTCATGTGCCTGTTAGCCATCTGAATTTCTTCTTTGGAGAAGTGTCTATTCGTGTCCTCTGCCCATTTCTTAATTGGATTATTTGCTTTTTGTTTGTTAAGGTGTGTGAGTTCTTTGTATATTTTGGATGTCAACCCCTTATCAGATACATCATTTATGAATATATTCTCCCATACTGTAGGATGTCTTTTTGTTTTACGTGTCCTTTGCTGTACAGAAGCTTTTCAACTTGATATAGTCCCATTTGTTCATTTTTGCTTTTGTTTCCCTTCCCCGGGGGGATATGTTCATGAAGAAGTCGTTCATGTTTATGTCCAAGAGATTTTTGCCTATGTTTTTTTCTAAGAGTTTTATGGTTTCATGACTTACATTCAGGTCTTTGATCCACCTTGAGTTTACCTTTGTGTATGGGGTTAGACAGTAGTCTCAGTTTCATTCTCTTACATGTAGCTGTCCAGTTTTTCCAACACCAGCTGCTGAAGAGGCTGTCCTCTCCCCATTGTATATCCAAGGCTCCTTTATAAAATATTAATTGACTGCAGGTGTTTGGGTTAATGCTTGGATTTTGTATTCTGTTCCACTGGTCTGTGGGTCTGTTTTTGTGCCAGTACCAAATTGTCTTGATTACTGTGGCTTTGTAGTAGAGCTTGAAGTCAGGGAGCGTAATTCCCCCTGTTTGATTCCTCCTTCTAAGGATTGTTTTGGCTATTCGGGGTCTTTTCTTGTTCCATATGAATTTTAGAATTATTTGTTCCAGTTCATTGAAGAAAGCTGTTGGTAGTTTGATAGGGATTGCATTGAATCTGTAGATTGCTTTAGGTAGTATAGCCATTTTGACAATATTTATTCTTCCTACCCAAGAGCATGGGATGCATTTCCATTTGTTAGTGTCTTCCTTAATTTCTCCTAGGAGTGTCTTGTAGTTTTCAGAGTACAGGTCTTTCACTTCCTTTGTTAGGTTTATTCCTAGGTATTTTATTCTTTTAGATGCAATTGTGAATGGAATTGTTTTTCTGATTTCTCTTTCTGTTAGCTCATCATTAGTGTACAGGAAAGCAACAGATTTCTGTGTGTTAATTTTGTATCCTGCAACTTTGCTGAATTCAGATATTAGTTCTAGTAGTTTTGGAGTGGAGTCTTTAGGGTTTTTTATGTACAGTATCATGTCATCTGCAAATAGTGACAATTTGACTTCTTCTTTACCAATCTCGATGCCTTGTATGTCTTTGTTTTGTCTGATTGCCGTGGCTAGGACCTCCAGTACTATGTTGAATAACAGTGGAGAGAGTGGGCACCCCTGTCTTGTTCCTGATCTTAGATGAAAAGCTTTCAGCTTCTCACTATTAAGTATGATGTTAGCTGTGGGTTTGTCATATATAGCCTTTATGATGTTGAGGTACTTGCCATCTATACCCATTTTGTTGAGAGTTTTAATCATGAATGGATGCTGAATTTTGTCAAATGCTTTTTCAGCATCTATGGAGATGATCATGTGGTTTTTGTTCTTCTTTTTATTGGTGTGATGGATGATGTTAATGGATTTTTGAATGTTGTACCATCCTTGCTTCCCTGGGATGAATCCCACTTGATCATGGTGCATGATCCTCGTGATGTATTTTTGAATTCAGTTTGCTAATATTTTGTTGAGTATTTTTGCATCTACATTCATCAGGGATATTGGTCTGTAATTTTCTTTTTTGGTGAGGTCTTTGCCCGGTTTTGGTATTAGAGTGATGCTGGCTTCATAGAAAGAGTTTGGAAGTATTCCCTCCTCTTCTATTTTTTGGAAAACGTTAAGGTGAATGGGTGTTATTTCTTCTCTATATGTCTGGTAGAATTCAGAGGTGAATCCTTCAGGTCCGGGGGTTTTGTTCTTGGGTAGTTTTCTGATTACCGATTCAATTTCTTTGCTGGTGATTGGTCTGTTTAGTTTTTCTGTTTCCTGCTTGGTGAGTCTTGGAAGGCTGTATTTTTCTAAGAAGTTGTCCATTTCTTCTAGGTTTTGGAGCTTGTTAGCATATAGATGCTCTTAGTATTCTCTTATAATTCTTTGTATTTCTGTGGTGTCCATCGTTATTTTTCCTTTCTCATTTCTGATTCTGTTTATGTGTGTGGATTCTCTTTTTCTCTTAATGAGTCTGGCTAGGGGTTTATCTATTTTGTTTATTTTTTCAAAGAACCAGCGTTTGGTTTCATTGATTTTTTTCTATTTTATTCTTCTCAATTTTATTTATTTCTTCTCTGATCTTTATTATGTCTCTCCTTCTGGTAACTTTGGGCCTCATTTGTTTTTCTTTTTCCAATTTCAATAATTGTGTCTTTAGACTGTTCATTTGGGAGTGTTCTTCCTTCTTTAAATAGGCCTGGATTGCAATATACTTTCCTCTTAGAACTGCCTTCGCTGCGTCCCTCAGAAGTTGTGGCTTTGTGTTGTTGTCATTAGTCTCCATATATTCTTTGGTTTCTGTTTTGATTTGGTCGTTAACCCATTGATTCATTAAGAGAATGTTAAGTCTCCATGTACTTGTGAGCCTTTTTTATTTCTTTCTGAAATTTATTTCTAGTTTTATACCTTTGTGATCTGAGAAGTTGGTTGGTAAGATTTCAATATTTTTGAATTTACTGAGGTTCTTTTTGTGGCCTAGTATGTGGTCTATTCTGGAAAATGTTCCATATGCACTTGAGAAGAATGTGTATCCTACTGCTTTTGGGTGCAGAGTTCTGTAGATATCTGTTAGGTCCATCTTTTCTAGTGTCTTGTTCAGTGCCTCTGTGTCTTTACGTATCCTCTGTCTGGTTGATCTGTCCTTTGGAGTGAGTGGTATGTTAAAGTCTCCTAAAATAATTGCATTACTGTCTATTTCCTCCTTCATTTCTGTTAGTATTTGTTTCACATATGCTGACGCTCCTGTGTTGGGTGCATATATATTTATAATGGTTATATCTTCTTGTTGGACTGACCCCTTTATCATTATGTAATGTCCTTCTTTATCTCTTGCTACTTTCTTCGTTTTGAAGTCTATTTTATCTGATACAAGTACTGCAACACCTGCTTTTTTCTCTTTGTTGTTTGCATGAAATATCTTTTTCCATCCCTTCACTTTTAGTCTGTGTATATCTTTGGGTTTGAGGTGAGTCTCTTGTAAGCAGCATATAGATGGGTCTTGCTTTTTTATCCACTCTGTTACTCTGTGTCTTTTGATTGGGGCATTCAGTCTGTTTACATTTAGGGTGATTATTGATAGATATGTAGTTATTGCCATTGCTGGCTTTAGATTCGTGGTTACCAAAGGTTCAAGGGTTGCTTCCTTATTATCTGAGAATCTAACTTAACTTTCCTGTTAAGTTATTGTGAACACTGTCTGATGTTTCTTTATCTCTCCTTTCCTATTCTTCCTCCTCCTTTCTTTATATATTAGATGTTTTATTCTTTGCCTTTAGTTAGTATTTGGATGGTCTGCTTTCTTTGCTATGATTTTATTTTCTCAGGTGACATCTTTTTAACCTTAGGGGTGGTTCCTTCTAGAGCAGTCCGTTTAAGATATCCTGTAGTGGTGGTTTATGGGAGGCAAACTCTCTCAACTTTCTTTTGCTTGAAATTGTTTAATCACTCCGTCATATTTAAATGATAATCGTGCTGGATACAATATTCTTGGTTCGAGGCCCTTCTGTTTCATTATGTTAAATATATCATGCCATTCTTTTCTGGCCTGTAAGGTTTCTGTTGAGAAGTCTGATGACAGTCTGATGGGTTTTCCTTTGTAGGTAATCTTTTTTCTCTCTCTAGCTGCCTTTAATATTCTGTCTTTATCTTTAATGTTTTCCATCTTAATTATTATGTGTCTTGGTGTTGTCTTCCTTGGGTCCTTTGTGTTGGGAGTTCTGTGGGCTTCTGTGGACTATGAGACTATTTCCTTCCCCAGTGTGGCAAAGTTTTCAGCAATTATTTCTTCAAAGACACTTTCTTTCCCTTTTTCTCTCTCTTCTTCCTCTGGTACTCCTATAATGCGAATATTGCTCCGTTTGGATTGGTCACACAGTTCTCTTAATATTCTTTCATTCTTAGAGATCCTTTTATCTCTCTCTGCCTCAGCTTCTTTGTATTCCTGTTCCCTGTCTTGTAATTCCTTGATCGTGTCTTGAACCTGATTCAATCCGCTGTTGAGCCCGTCGATGGCTTGTCTCATTTCTGCGTTGTCTTTCCTCACTTCCCTCACTTCCTCCCTCAGCTCTTGCACTTCTGTAGATCCGTCAGCATGGCTATGACTTTTATTCTGAATTCTTTTTCAGGAAGACTGTGCATATCCATTCCTTCAGTTTCTCTCTCTGGGGTGGTGTTTGTCTGAAGCTTTGTCTGTATCATATTCTTCTGTCTTCTCATGACTATAGAATTGGTTGTTGGTAGTTGTCACGTATGTCAGCTGGGCTCTTTATGACTTTAAAAAGGAAAGAGAAGAAAGGAGAGAAAAGAAAAGAAAAGAAAAGAAAATTCTGCTAATAATAAAAAAAGTAAAAGGAGGGAGAGAAGGAGGAAAAGAAAGGAGAGAAAAAGAAAAAGCAGCAACACCTGCCTCGCCTGCTGCCAAGTCCTCTCAGGTTTGTCTGTACTGTGTGTGCTTTCCTGTTTGTTCTGGTCTCTCTTTTAGGAACAGTTGCGTTTGCTTTGTTTTCATGGGTAAATATAATGTTGGGAGGAAAATTCTTTTTTTCCGTTCACGCCGCCATCTTCCGGAACTCCACCTCCTTTATCGTATATTAATTGACTGTATATGTTTGGGTTCATGTTTGGATTTTCTATTCTGTTCCACTGGTCTGTGGGTCTGTTTTTGTGCCAGTACCAAATTGTCTTGATTACTGTGGCTTTGTAGTAGAGCTTGAAGTCAGGGAGCATAATTTCCCCTGTTTGATTCCTCCTTCTCAGGATTGCTTTGGCTATTCAGGGTCTTTTGTGGTTCCATATGAATTTTAGAATTATTTATTGCAGTTCATTGAAGAAGGCTGTTGGTATTTTGATTGGGAGTGCATTGAATCTGTAGATTGCTTTAGGTAGAATAGCCATTTTGACAATATTTATTCTTCCTAGCCAAGAGCATGGGATGAATTTCCATTTGATAGTGTCCTCTTTAATTTCTCTTAGGAGTGTCTTGTAGTTTTCAGGGTATAGGTCTTTCACTTCCTTCGTTAAGTTTATTTCTATGTATTTTATTCTTTTAGATGCAATTGTGAATGGAATTGTTTTTCTGATTTCTCTTTCTGTTAGCTCATCATTAATGTACAGGAAAGCAACAGATTTCTGTGTGTTAATTTTGTATCCTGCAACTTTGCTCAATTCAGATATTAGTTCTAGTAGTTTTGAAGTGGAGTCTTTAGGTTTTTTTATGTACAATATCATGTCATCTGCAAATAGTGACAATTTGACTTCTTCTTTACCAATCTGGATGCCTTGTATGTCTTTGTTTTGTCTGATTGCCATGGCTAGGATCTCCTGTACTATGTTGAATAATAGTGGGGAGAGTGGGCATCCCTGTCTTGTTCCCGATCTTAGATAAAAAGCTTTCAGCTTCTTGCTGTTAAGTATGATGTTAGCTGTGGGTTTGTCATATATGGCCTTTATGATGTTGGGGTACTTGCCCTCTACACCCATTTTGTTGAGAGTTTTTATCATGAATGGATGTTGAATTTTGTCAAATGCTTCTTCAGCATCTATGGAGATGATCATGTGGTGTTTGTTCTTCTTTTTGTTGATGTGGTGGATGATGTTGATGGATTTTCGAATGTTGTACCATCCTTGCATCCCTGAGATGAATCCCACTTGATCATGGTGTATGATCCTCTTCATGTATTTTTGAATTTGGTTTGCTAATATTTTGTCGAGTATTTTTGCATCTACGTTCATCAGGGATAGGTGTGTGATTTTCTTTGTTGGTGAGGTCTTTGCCACGTTTTGGTACTAGAGTGATGCTGGCTTCATAGAATGAGTTTGGAAGTATTCCCTCCTCTTCTATTTTTTGGAAAACTTTAAGGAGAATGGGCATTATTTCTTCTCTGTATATCTGGTAGTATTCAGAGGTGAATCCATCTGGCCCGGGAGTTTTGTTCTTGGGTAGGTTTTTGATTACTGATTCAATTTTGTTGCTGGTGATTGGTCTGTTTAGTTTTTCTGTTTCTTCCTTGGTCAGTCTTGGAAGTTTGTAATTTTCTAAGAAGGTGTCCATTTCTTCTAGGTTTTCCAAGCTTCTTAGCTTATAGATTCTCATAGTATTCTCTTATAATTCTTTGTATTTTTGTGGGGTCCATCATGATTTTTCCTTTCTCATTTCTGATTCTGTTTATGTGTGTAGATTCTCTTTTTCTCTTAATAAGTCTGGCTAGGGGTTTATCTATGTTGTTTATTTTTCAAAGAATAAAGTCTTGGTTTCATTGATTTTTTTTCTATTGTTTTATTTTTCTCAATTTTATTTATTTTTTCTCTGATCTTTATTATGTCGCTCCTTCTGGTGATTTTGGGCCTCATTTGTTCTTCTTTTTCCAATTTCAGTAATTGTGTCTTTAGACTTCATTTGGGTTTGTTTTCTTCCTTCTTTAAATAGGCCTGGATTGAAATATACTTTCCTCTTAGAACTGCCTTTGCTGCATCCCACAGAAGTTGTGGCTTTGTGTTATTGTTGTCATTAGTCTCCATATATTGTTTGATCTCTGTTTTAATTTGGTCGTTGACCCATTGATTATTTAGGAGAATGTTAAGTCTCCCTGTATTTTGAGACTTTTTGTTTTGTTTCTACAATTTATTTCTAGTTTTATACCTTTGTGATCTGAGAAGTTGGTTGGTAGGATTTCAATATTTTTGAATTTACTGAGGTTCTTTTTATGACCTAGTATGTGGTCTATTCTGGAAAATGTTCCATGTGCACTTGAGAAGAATGTGTATCCCGTTACTTTTGCGTGTAGAGTTCTGTAGATGTTCTATAGGGCCATCTGTTCTAGCGTGTTATTCAGTGCCTTTGTGTCTTTACTTATTTTCTCTCTAGTTGATCTGTCTTTTGGGGAGAGTGGTGTGTTGAAGTCTCCTCAAATGAATGCATTGCTTTCTATTCCTCCTTTAATTCTGTTAGTATTTGTTTCACATATGTCAGCACTCCTGTGTTGGGTGCATATATATTTAAAATGGCTATATCCTCTTGTTGGACTTACCTCTTTATCATTATGTAATGTCCTTCTTTATCTCCTGCTACTTTCTTCATTTTGAAGTCTATTTTGTATGATACAAGTATTGCAACACCTGCTTTTTTCTCTTTGTTGTTTGCATGAAATATCTTTTTCCATCCCTTCACCTTTAGTCTGTGTATATCTTTGGGTTTGAGGTGAGTCTCTTGTAAGTAGCATATAGATGGGTCTTGCTTTTTTATCCACTCTGTTACTCTGTGTCTTTTGATTGGTGCATTCAGTCCATTTACATTTAGGGTGATTATTGATAGATATGTACTTATTGACATTACTGGCTTTAGATTCGTGGTTACCAAAGGTTCAAGGGTAGCTTCTTTACTATCTAACCGTCTAACTTTACTTTCTTGTTAAGTTATTATATACGCAGTCTGATGATTCTTTATTTCTCTCCCTTGTTATTCTTCCTCCTCCATTCTTTATATGCTAAGTGTTTTATTCTTTGCCTGTAGTTCGTATTTGGATGGTCTGCTTTCTTTGCTATGATTTTATTTTCTCTGGTGACCTCTTTTTAGCCTTAGGAGTGCTTCCATCTAGAGCAGTCCATTTAAGATATCCTGTAGAGGTGGTTTATGGGAGGCAAATTCCCTCAGCTTTTGCTTGTCTGGGAATTGTGTAATCCTTCTCTCAAATTTAACTGATAATCGTGCTGAGCACAATATTCTTCGTTCAAGGCCCTTCTGTTTCATTACGTTAAATATATCATGCCATTCTCCTCTGGTCTGTAAGGTTTCTGTTGATAAGTCTGATGATAGTCTGAATGGTTTTCCTTTGTAGGTGATCTTTTTTCTCTCTCTAGCTGCCTTTAATACTCTGTCCTCATCTTTTATCTTTGCCATTTTAATTATTATGTGTCTTGGTGTTGTCTTCCTTGGGTCCCTTGTGTTTGGAGGTCTGTGGGCTTCCGTGGACTGCGAAACTATTTCCTTCCCCTGCATGGGGAAGTTTTCAGCAATTATTTCTTCAAAGGCACTTTCTATCCCTTTTTCTCTCTCTTCTTCCTCTGGTACTCCTATAATGCGAATATTGTTCTGTTTGGATTGGTCACACAGTTCTCTTAATTTTCTTTCAATCCTAGAGATCCTTTTCTCTCTCTCTGCCTCAGCTTCTCTGTATTTCTGTTCTCTTATTTGTATTCCATTAACAGTCTCTTGCATCTCGTCCAGTCTGCTGCTAAGCCCCTTGATCACTTGTCTCATTTCTGCATTGTCTTTCCTCACTTTCCTCACATCCTCCCTTAGCTTTTGCATATTTCTCTGTAGATCCATCAGTATGGTTATGACTTTTATTCTGAATTCTTTTTCAGGAAGATTGTGCATGTCCATGCCATCAGGCTCCCTCTCTGGGGTTGTCTGGCTAAGCTTTGTTTGTACCATATTCCTCTGTCTTTTCATGGTGATAGAAGTGTTCGCTGGTAGGCACCGCATGTGTCAGCTGGGCTCTTTAAGACTTTTAAAAAGAAAAACAAAACAAAACAAAACAAAAATGCCCGCCGGGAGTAGATTCTGTGAGGATGCTGTAGGTGGTGCTGTGGCTCCACTGTTCCGTTCCCCCGGACCCTTTGTGGCCCCAGCTTGGAGGGGAACAAATGGGAGGCTGTTGATCTCTGTGGGAAGCCTCTATGTGGCTCCTTTGCCCGGCCGCTGACCATGGGGTCCAAAATTCCCCAGGACTTCCAGCCTGCTGGGCTGAGCATGCTGGGACAGTTTTGTTTGGTGTTGGGCACTTGTCTTTTTAAGACTTTCAAAAAAGCGTGCGCTTTTCTGTTGTTCCAGGGAGCCGGCTGAGAGGGCCCGGTTGCGTTGTCCTTCTCACATCTTGCCCTTCTGTTTTTCTAATCTCTGATACACCATGCGATGTGTCAGTACTCCCGGTGCAGATCACCAGGGCTGGTTATTTGGCGGGCCTTTGCTTCCACTCCCTCCCTGCTCTGAATCTTTTCCTCCCGCTGGTGCACTGGGGTGGAGGAGTGCTTGGGTCCCACCGGATCGCGGCTTTGTATCTTGCCGACTTTGTGAGGCGTTGAGTCCTCGCAGGTGTAGCTCTAGCCTGGCTGTTGTACTGTATCTTCTGGTCTCTCTTTTAGGAATAGTTGTATTTGTTGTATTTTCATAAATATATATGGTTTTGGGAGGAGATTTCTGCCACCCTGCTCACGCCACCATCTTCCCAGTAGTCTCCTACATCTTTTTTTTTTTAAAAAACACAAAGAGCACATAAATGTTTGGAAGACCTTCTTATCATTTTCCACCTTACCAAGAAATAACTATTGCTGTTAGCTTGGGGCATGCCTGTCCAGATATTCTTTCTACGTTACAGTAAATTATACGTAGATTTTTTATATATGTGTCCTTTCATGACTTTGGCCATTTCACACCTGAGCACTGTACACCATGAGCATCTTTTCAAGTGTTCTTTCAATGTAAGTTACCATTTGATAGTGTTTAACTGCTTTCAAACTGATCATTTTCCTTAACGTTTTCAAGATAAAAAAAAATTACTGTGCTGTTCAAAATATAGTAGAGACTATTTAAGTGTTGTTCTGTTCTTGGGGATCATAAAAAAATGGAACATGAGCTGTGTGTTAAAGAAGTGTGAGCAAGAGATACAAGTAGTACTAAGATTAAAGGAATATTTTGAAGACTGCCAAAGTCAATCTGTGCCCCTGCTTGGGAGTCTTGAGAAATGTTAGCTATATGCATTTAAAAAACGAGGTAGCTCTTTTATTAGAATCAGTCCATTAACTACCAGGTGGCCTTTAGGGAGCTGCTATGTCCTTGCCTCCTTCCACTTCTGGCACAGAATATCTCTGGTGGCCCAGCGGTCAAAACTGGGCAAGGAGGATTTCAGGAGATGCAGTCCTGACAGCCCCCTGCGTGCATACAAAGCAGCCACTGAGAAAAGCTGAGAAGTGGTGGTGACCTGGAAGCTAAGTAAGTAGCAGTAAGCACAGTAACTTAAGGAAGAGAAAATGACCATGTACTTCAAATTTTCCTGGTAAGTGAGCTGAAGGTGGAGCAGGTGCCATCCAGCTGGCATTGTAAAGGCTGTTGCTGAATTCCATATCAGGGTCTGGGGGTTGGGGGAGGGGAGCAATATGGAGTGAAGTGGATTTGGAAGACAGCAGGGCAGAGGACGTCGAGAAAAGTAGAGATGGCACCCTGTGTAAGTGAGTGCCAATAAAGAGCAAGGGAGTGTGGAAATAGGATCAGTAATTTTTTTTTTAAAGAAGGGAGGAATAGTAATATTTTGAAAGTTGATGGAATAAACCAGAAACATGTAAAACACATAAATAAAAAAATAGAAGGGTTGATGTGTTATAATTTCTGGGTAATATCCTCCAGCAGGCAAGAAGGGGTGTGGTCTGGTGCACAATGATGGGTCCACTTTACAGGAGCATGGCCACCTCCAGTGGTGGGACGGCAGAATGTGGCATATGAGGACAGCAGAGTGATGTGCCCTTGGTTGTCTGGATGACTTCTCATTGGATTGATCCAACTGGAAGCAGGAAGCAAAGACATCAGCTAAGAGACAGGGTGCTGTGGGGAAGGTGGTGGTTTGGAGGCAAGGTATGGCGTGAAATAACTACCCAGAGTTTGGGGACCCACTTAGGGTTCATGGCTGTGGTCTACAAAATAAATAGTTGTAATTAGCCTTATTTTTGATTACAGAGAAATGAAGTGTTACTCTGCAGCAGATTTGCATCTCTTCAAACACTCTTCCAGGTTGCGTCGGCAGCAGAAGGCCCTGCGAGGCAGACAGAGGCCATGGCCCCTGGTGGCTACTTACATTGAGGCTGTGTGGCAGCAGTTCACATTTAATAATATGCTCCTAATAAAACCCATAACCTAAATTTGAAAGCCTTTCAAAAACACTTAGTAAGGTGGAAATATAAGTGCAATTCTAATTATAAACTAAGTAGAGAGATCAGTGTACCTCAGCAAATGATTTTTTTGTGTTAAGTGAAAACCAGAGCCTTTGTCCACAGGTTATCCCGTCCATGGCCTCTTTATTGCCGCTCCAGGGCTGGCGTAGTTGGGGGTTTATATACTCATTAAGCAGCTTGCAAAGAGAAGCACTTCAACACATAATGAGAACTGGGGTGAGTCAGTTACTGGCATAGGCTGCCACAGCCATATGCAGCACATTTTATTTATTTATTTCTTGTATTTCTCCAGCCCACCTACTCAATTTTATTCTTCTTGGCAAGTTGCACCCTGATGCTTGGTTTAGAAACAAGACACAATATTATACTTCTGTTTTCACTCTTGAAGCACAGATAATAACATTGATTCCTGATTTCTCTTCAATTATATTTTTAGGAGCAAATAATTTGAAAATAGAGAAAGGTCTGAAAGAGTGAGATAGTAGACTCTTCAAATGAATATGCTCAGTTCCTCATATGTGTGTGAGGAGAACACATAGGTATATCCAGGGACCTTGATTTGGCTGCTGGCTCCAGCATCTTGACTGTAAAATGGTAGCACCTTTCTCTGGGGTGGGGGCATGGAAAGGGAAAGAAAAGTCTAGTGCTAATGTCCCTTGAGGCCAGCAGTTGAGAGCCATGTAAGCTAAGACACTGGAACATTGTACTTTGAGAACAGCTCTCCAGAAAGTAAATTGTGCAGAGAACCCCAGTGACTTCCCTAGAGGGGTAAACCCATTTGGAAATTTCCCAGGGACTCTGGAGACAGCTGATTTTATAAGAAGTTGACATCACACTTACGCCACGAGCCTTTTGAGGCCAAATCAAGTGCCACTGTCCGTTTCTGGCCCACAAGTTTACTTGGAATTCCAGAAAATTGAAAGTAATGTTTGTCTTCTAATTGATGCCTTTTGCATTGATACCCTTTTGATTTGTGTGTGACAAAAATTATAATATTTGACTCAGTGTTATAAAAATTAGGGTAGGCCTGCAAGTATGAATTTGAATCTTAGTTCAAATAGTTCCCCCCATTTACTTTTTCAAATATGAGGTTCCCGTCCCACTCACTTTGCAGTATGGAATATGCGGTGTACAAAGCACCGTAACAGACACGTACTATTAGGCTCTCTTTCCTCTTGGGATAGATTGAGGAATGGAAGTAACAGTTTCCTGAGAAACATTAGTGCCGCCCTCACTGCCTGCTGATAAAGGCCATCCTAGCAGTGACTAACGCCAGGTGTGACAGCCTTCCGTTCTGAAGGCCAGGAACCTCCAGAGAGCCAATGGGTAATAAAAGAACCAACAGCAAGTGTAAATAAAAAAGGAAAGAGGCATGTGTGAAATGGCACTTCTGAAAAGAGCAGGACAGTAAGGGACACTGGAAGAAGGAACGAGAAGAAGGTGCCCACGCAGCTGGTCTTGCTGCTCCACCAGTTGCAGTTCCTCTCAAGCCCTTGTGCCCCAATCCCGAATAACTGCACTCAGCAAGAGAGAGGCAGGCATCAGGCAGAGAAACTGGAGATGAAATAGAATATGGCAGTCCTTATTCTCAGGATTTTAACCCTAGAAATGGGCAGACAAGCTTTTTCTCCGGTCCTGTCACTTTCTTGGCATGAGGAATCCATACCTTAATTGCTTTCATATACATCACATTTGTTCATCAGTAAACGTTTACTTCACAGTGTTAATGATTAAGCAGGGGGCTCAGGGCTCTGTGAGAGGGTAAATCCCTTAAGTGACAGATGCCAGATAGCTGAATCCCCAGCAGAAAGACCTGCATGGTAGATGATTAATGTTTGGTAAATTAGCATAAAGTTATAACCCTCAAGTCTAGGAGATCCAGTCAGGTCAGGTCTTGATCTCTGTGGATGCCTCCCGAACTCTCTGGGCTACATAGAGTACAGGGAGCTGGAGGCCAGGCAGCAGTGTTTGTAGGTGTCCTCAGCTACTTATGCTCAGATCCGCTTAGGTTTGCCTATGCCCACACCTGTGGCAAAGCAGGATGAAGGGGCAGCTCAGTGTTATTAATCAGGGGATAAGCATCCAACACTAGTGTGGTTAAGATGATTCCCACCTCCTCTGCCCAAGCCCCAACTCAAACTGCTGACAGTCACCTTGATCTTGAGATTTGGGGCCTCTGAATCAGTACTACATCCCAGAAAGAACTTGTTCTGAGCTGAGCTTTCACATTGCTAAGGGATGAGCAGATTCCAAGTTACGAAGAAACTAATATCTGAACACTGTGAGTTATGCAACCAAAGAGACATAGGTAATTAATTTCTCTTGTGACTAATGATTATGGCTTTTGCTGAACTAATTCAAGTTGATCTTTAGAGTTCAGTGTAATCCATTATTTTTTAAACATGAAAGGGTCTCTTATTAAACATTTATTTACTTACTTCGTACAGCCATGAATCCCAGTGAGGTGCTAACAGTCTGCACACTGCCTTGTAGTATTTCCATACCTATAATGTCCTTTCAATTGCCAAGAATAACAAATGAAGAAGCCATTGCCGCAGGGCAAACCTGTACTCTGTCTCACTGAACTTGCCCAGTTTAGTGAGTAGGGACATGAGTGTTATATGCTAAAAAGTGGGAAGAACCACTCAAGAACATGGACGTGCTCTAGCTGCCGTGAATGTTCTAGAACTTCTTTCCACTCCTTATAGGTCTCATGTTTCTTTAGCTTCAAGCTGACATCAAAGATTAGGTGAAGACTATTTGGGATATAAACAAGCGTCCCATCGGCCAATAAGTACAAATCCATTGTTACATGTTTTATTTATATCAATACCTCAAATACCACCCTTCCTACTTGACTAGACTTCAGTCATTTGCTGGAAATGTGTTCAGAACCAATCCCCATATGTACACTTGGGTGCATGCGTGGCCCCTCCTGGCTGTTTACAGCCTTCTGCAGGGAAAGCCTGGAGTCGCTAATTCAGATTCTATGATGGGTGCTGAGACAGGACACCAGAGAAGGCTCCTCCCACGTCATTACCACCTAGATCCAAGATTGCCTTTCTCTCCTCACTGTGGCAGTCTTCTCACCTGTCATGTGAGGAGGAAAATGGCTCTTTCCTCTGTCCTTACTCAATCAAAGAGAAACCCAAACCCTAACATGTTAAAAAAAAAACATATAACAACAATAAGAAAAGTAAGCTCACGTTTACCCATTTTCTCTGACACTCACCCTGACCACGGGAGGATAGAGTCACCTCTGCTCTGCTATGTATTGTCCATGGACTCACCCTCACCCGAGATCTACTGTGCTGGCGTTGCATCCAAGCCACTCACTGTTCTATTTAACAGCAGTTGCTGTGTGCTGTCCTTTACTACAAGCTATGCTTGTTGAGAACATGCATTGAGAGTCTGAACGTCAATGGTGGTCAAAATCCCAATGCTGCTTCTGTTTTCTGGTGAGTTAATATATGGAATTAGTCATGTGGGAGTGGGCTTAGGTGATGCCCTGGTGGTTATCCAAACCCCATGGCCAAGGCAGAAGACAGTAGACCTGTCTTCTGTCACACATCAACATCTGATTAGAATCCGAGAGACTTCAGCTATCATGTATTACATATTAATTATATATTGCATATCATGTTGAGTTTTTCTTTTCTTGCTATTATAAATGTATGACACATGCCTTTCGCTATGCTATTTAAAGGTGATGCATTACTGTAACAATGGTCTAGGACTTTGATTCACTATAATAAGTAAGTGCCTTCATACAGAGGGGTGGTAATGTAATTGTCATGGGAAGATGAGAAAAGAACAGAGGGAAAATTAATATGTAAAAGGCTCTCAGGTCCAGAAGAAAACCATAGCAAGTCATGACACACTTTGAATAAAGGTTTCAAAGTAGTTAAAGTGAATTTAAGAGTTGTAAGAATGCAGTTATCAACTGCTCAGGACTCCTGTGTGGGCCTCAAAGAAGAGACTGTATGACATCTGCATTCTTGCTGCAGTGGACATACCTCCGTGGGCATGGCTGTGAGCTGACCCAGTGGCCAATGTTATTAGCATGAAGCCCAGTGTAAAATGTTCGGGAGACGTTCCATTGCCAATATGTTTAGTATATTATGTCAGGTAGCAACATCAAATAATTGATTACTCTCTATTGCATAAATTACATCCACTAAGTAACACTAAGTAACCATAAATGTAGGTCAGATCTGGCACAAAAACTAGGGGGTGTTTGTTTTCTTGCCTTTTTAAGTGGCCATCGCAGTAGCTGGACAGACTCTCACTTAGTGTGAAGTCCTGTCTCAGCCTCCAACTTGCTGACCCAAATTCCAACTTGTGTCTGCAGAGTCAGCTCTGCTGACATTGCATCTTCAGGGAGGAAATGAGGAGAGGAGTGCTCTTATTACGTACCAGTTAACAGACATGCACAGCAAAGTAATCAGAGCACCTCCTCAGAGGGAGGAAAGATGTTGGCCCACGAAATCCTTGATCAGGTCACACTTTCCAAGCCACAGGTGAGAGGAAATATGTATATCCCAGAACTCTCTACCTTCTAGGAAATTCTAGTAGCTACCGGAAACAAATGTTCAGTACCCTTATTCCATGATTATTTTTAAGCAGAGGGTCATATACCAACATACTGCATGTTTCAAAAGAGGTCTGTTTGTTGTTTTATTCCATAAACTTAATGAAATTGCAAAAGATGCCTTTTTTGTTGGTTTTGGTTTGGTTTTACTGTGTTTTGAAGGGCTTCTGGATTTAGCTGACATGCATCTCAATTACATGAAAACATTTCTTACTGAAATGTCAAGTACCCATTTTTCTAGCGAAATTGCCTCCATTTTGCCAGATTATTCTGAGGATTGACTGTGTGTAGTAATTATATGTACATGTATGTGCCTCTTGCTCTTTTTTGAGACCTCATGGTTCTTCTTTGTTTTATCTCATTCCTGGATTATTATTTCTACCTCACTCTAAGGAATTAATTCACTTTTTTGTGGGAGACAAGCGAGTCCTGAAGATACTGTTTTTTCATGCTTACAACAATTCTGCATCCACTTGTATTTCTGTGTGTAAAGTTTAATTAATTCTTTAATCCCGATGCTGCTTTTGTTTCACTAGCTAATATCTTGGAACTGTTTCTAAATGGGTGTAAATGTACTCTGCTTGTTGACATGCTTAAGTGCCTCTTCTAAGCTGTTCTTACAAGCTGCTGACAATTTTAAGACATTATTAGACTAGGAAAAAGTAAATAATAATACTTTTCCTGAGAAATCCAAGTGCCTTTTAACATAGCTATAAAGCGTTCACACATTTTTTTGAAGGGAGTATGGGGAAAATGATATCCATAATTTATGGGGAAAAATATTTATGCTATCAGGTGGTAAGATTTCTTTTTTAAATTCACCAAATGGCCTCAGTTGATGAAGGAGTTTTAAAAATATTATTCTAGTAGGAATCAATTGAAATGATAGAGTAACAAGCAAGTGATGTGGATAGAGTTGAATTTATGATACTTAACTTCTCATAAAGAAAGGAATTCAGATAGAATTGTGTGAAATTATTTATGCCATAAATCACTGGTCCTGCTGTGGCTACATTTTTCTCCAGAGTTGAAGGCAGAAGAGGACTCCAGAGGTCATGATTTTGGAAAGCCAGGAGGAGGTCTCCTGGGACTGCCATAATTCATGGCATCAGAGTTGGAGCCAGGATCGGAGGTGTTCCACCTAATATTCTTGGGTGGAGCTTGGGTGGTTAGATGAACATGAGACATGTGCTTTATCACATGAATCGTATTTCCTGGAACAAGTTGATAGCTCAGAAACAAGAGGAGGGGCCAAGAGAAAAAAGGAGCAAGCCAGGGACAAAGGAGGTAATATTTAGTGCCAAGGTCAAGGTGGGCTTGGCCAGTGAGCAGGTAGTGAAATTCCTTCTATCCCAGCTCACGTAGTAACCAGCCCTGTTGGGTTAGGGAGCTGAGGGGGTTTGTGAATATTTCAAGGGAGCCCATCCTATATGTAAGGTCTCAATATGAGACTGTTGATTAGCTAGCAGCTGATTGACCTGACAATTTTTATGAAGAGAAGATAAGCCGAAAATACAACTTTACATTGAGAGAAAAACAGAGGCTGAAAAATAGAATAAAAGTCTCCCTTTCAGTTGTATTTTGCCTTTCATATTTTCTCAGTATAAGATAATTACAGGAGAATTGAAGTTACTTATTTATAGAAATATTCATGAGTTTCTTAACTGCTCGTGAGACCACAAGTATGATGCCCGAGTGAACAGTCCTTTTAAAAACCCTTAGCAACAACAGTATCTCAAGGTTAAACCCTGTCCTGTTTTTCCCCTTTATGTCATTTGTAACAACTATGGTCTCTGACATTTAGTTAATTAAATGTGCTCACAGTATCTGACTTGGTTGTGCAGTTCCTCTGAGAATGTAATTTTTAAAGGTGGCAAGAAGAATGGTTAACCTTGATGAGCCGGTTTGCCACGGCAGCGTGCTATTCAAAAGGAAGGGAGAAAAATTAGGATGCATGTGCGATGTGTAGAAAGCCCCTAGACACAGTGTGGCTGTGGAATGCTTATGACCCCTATGATGCTTTGGGAAGCAGACAGCAAAAGAAATCCAATGGTTGCCCAGTCACAAAAGCTGTCCATGCCAGCCAGGGATCTCTAAACATATCAATTACATTTTTTAAATTTTACAGTGAAGTTTTACATGATTCTGTTGTTATGATGGCTTTTTGAATAGTGTCCTTGGACATCACGTTGAATTTATTTTTCAACTTGAATTGGTGATTTTTATTATGATTTTATAGAACTGAGACAATGCCTAGTAGTTTATCATTATTTATATCCAACATTTGGATCAAACTAGGAAACATTTGTGGAAGATAAGAAGTGGTGCTGGCTTGCTGATGTGCAGATGGAGGCTGGTAGCACATGTGGCATAGCAGGGAGACATTAATTTACTGATGTGAGAGGTGAAGAGACAGAGGTCGGTCTTGGTAAGCCCAACCCTGTGTGTCGATTCCTCATATGCCAGTCCTGCTCACGTCTGTGATGTTGCTGATTAGGTCCCTCTGTCTGGAATCTCATCTGCTCTTCCATGTTCCCAGCCTTACAAACTCGGCCACAGTCACCACCCATGGCCTTATTTCATCATTTATTTTACTGCATTTCTGTTACGCATTGGTGATTTCCATCTGCCCTGATTGTCGGGCCCTGGAAGAAGGGATAAGTGTGGCATATCCTTCCAGCATAATATTGGGCCACTCAGAGTAAGTGTGGGACAAATAAAGCAGTGGCTAATCATCATTTTTAATTGCAAGGTTAAAAAGATGGTCTGTTATCTGTCAGCATGTAGAAGGAGGCAGTCTAAAATGGGGTGTGGGATGCTCACTGAGTTGTTACAATCTGAAATATGTACAGAAACCAGAGTCAGTCAGGTAGGTAGAGCTTTAAAGAACGTGTGCGTCTGACCCGATGGAGATTCACTGGAGATTTCAGGCCAGAGGTGATTTTTCAGGATATCTGATTGCAGTACTGAGTGCAGGTCTGATGGAGCTAGAGAAGGGACACAAGCATGGGGAAAAGACAGCCGTGGATTCCAGGCTAGAGTGAGGCTGGCTTCCATCAGGGTTTGGAGAGATCAGGGAAGTAATTTGGATGTAGGGAAAATAGAATCTTTCAGTAGACAGGGTGGGAGAAGCAAGGAATGTGTGAATGTCACCCAAATGTTTACTCAAACAGTTGAAAAGGAGTTTCTAACCATGGTGTGGTGGGTTCGGGGAGGTGCCCACTCTTGTCATGATGAGTTCCCTGTATCTATTCTAGTCAAGTGAGGAACCTCTCACCTCCCTCATCCTGTCTCCTAAAACTGTAGAGCCCTACTAGCTCCTTCTGTGCGGACACATCTGACCTCACTCTGAACTACTCTGTGCGAAAATGGAGTAGGGAGGGGAGCAGGGCTTCTTTGGTTTAGCCTCATGCTGATACTGCCCAGCAACTGCATACAGGCTACAGTGTCCCCCCACTGTGGTCTGTTGTCTTAATCAGCTTCTCTGACACCTAACAGCTCTGCTTGCTCTGGACGAGGTGACATCACAGTCTGGGGACTGAACGACTGTCTACAGGGAGGGAAGAGTGGAGGGCTGGGTGCTTGGCATAGCAGCACCATAGGCAGGGGGCTTGGGTGTGGAGCAGGCTCTGCTCCTGAGTGAGCACAGGGTGCCCGGCTGGGAGTCTTGGACCATGACTGAGGAACGTGCTCTGAGGAGGTGACGGTTACCTGTGCACAGGCTGGGAGATGGGCAGAGGTATGAAGGTTTGCAGCGGGCACAGTCATAGGGCATGATGCTGACCGGAAGGGCTCTGCCTCGATGTGGTGACACTATGGGAAGGCAGATTGGAGGGGGCTTAGCAGCAGACAAAAGCAGATAAATCACAAGTCGCTGGCACAGGCTGCTCAGAGCTTTCTACACAGCAGAGCCAAGAAACGGGGTCAGAGCTGGTGGGCGAAGTGAACTCAAGACTTTTTCTAAGAATGGAAAAATGACTTTATGTTGTATACTGGGGTGGATGAGCAGTGGAGGCGAAGGAAGGTGTAGGAGGAAACAGGCAGTGTTCTCAGTAGGCAGGCCAGCCAGACCCCTCTGCATGATCCCAGAGCCCTGCCATCGCTTGCTGACTCACTTTGGGTGGTAATGTTTCTGTCTTTATGCTCACTGGCGGAGACTAAGGAACATAACAAAGTTGAATCTATATTATGTATTCACTGCTAATTTGACACTAACATCCATGATAACACAGAACGCTATATACAGAAATCCTAAAAAGTGGCCTCAAATAATGTGTTTTGTGAGCAACAGGACAAAAGAACAAAAGGAAAAAAACAGAGAACACATTCCTCAAGTAAAGTTCCCTAAAGATACCTGATAAAAGGAAGTTAATTTTAAAAGCGAGACTTGTACCCATATGTTATCTCATCATCTGGATGGCCATCTCAGAAAATCACCGATTTCAAATCCGTTGTTTTGTTCTGTGAAGGACTGAATCTAAATGATGCATTAGAATATTTCCTTAAATCTGTTAGTGCTTCAAAGGCAAAACTTGCCCTGAAATTATTATCTAGAGATCAGTACATTTAACAGAGCACTGGATGTTGCATGGGTGCTTAGTGTACATTTACTGAATTTTATCAGTTATTTTTGTGAAAGAAACATGACCCAATGATTTTGGACAATGACCGTGTATCTGATGAGTTATTAAGAATAAGTTTTAGATTAGCAATGATGACTGCTGGGGGAGGGGAGCTGCACTGCTGGAATTGGGGAGTGCTGAGGGAGAAGGTGCCCAAGCCAGAGAAGAAGTCTCCAAGAAGAAGTGGAATAACCTGAGCAGGGGTGAGGTGTGGTGAGACCTGCACTGCCAGTCCTGGTGTCCGTGCTGGTGAGTGAGGATGCCCAGCTCGTGTGGTCCAGCTCTACTCCAGCATGCTGGAAATGTGCACCGACTGCTTTGCGTCCCACAGAGGAGACCAAGTGGATGCTTTTGTTGGAGGCAGTGTGTTGAGAACTGTAACAGAGTGAAATGGAAATGAAGGTAATAAAACAACTATATTGATTTTAAAACTCAATTGGGAGAGATTCTCTTTCCCAGCAATAGGTAGAGGAGTGTTCTGGAAGGAATACCTGCAGCAGTCACTCCCTGCCATGCACACCCTGAAGCGTCGTCTGAAATCTGGGAAGTCAGAGACACAGGAAGCTGGTACTGCCTTGTGGGGACATCTTGGTAACAGAAGGACATTTAAGATACCTGATCCGAAGAATCAAATTTAAACCTTGGCCTCAACTCTGGTGGGGCAGGTGTGGGGGCGGGAGGTGCTGGGTCTGACACCCTTAGTTTAAGCTGAGACACTGGAAGTGCTCCACTTCCTCAATGCGAGGAGAAGCTGGAACCACCCTGCCAAGAAGGGCCACCTGGGGAGAAGTGTGCTGTTGCTTTTGGGTCTGGGCCAAGATGAATAATAATGATGATAATGCTATTATACAGAGCCTACATTTATTTCTGAAAGCCTGACATTCGGCAAGAAAATGCCAGAAGCCCTTTTCCTATGATTTTATAGTGAAATTACAACATAGTACATGTAGACCAAACCCCTATCCATTGCCCCAAAATATCATGAATATTCAGTATATCATCCATACAATAGGAGGTAAAATGCTTACATTTTTTTCATGATTAAAAAATATTTTGTCAGCAAGCAGCTGTTTTTTGGGCAGTAATGTGATCTAATTTGAGAAGAACTCAGAGGCATGCTTCTGTGTGGATAGTCGATAAGTTTCTCCAATGTCTACACATTGGTGTCATGTCCAGCCAGTTTTATTTTTTATATAACCCAAGATATTTCTCACATTGCATCATGTTGATACTGTACTGAGTTTAGGAGAGTAATATTAGTGAGGGATCACAGTCTTCATGAGGGGACACCACATGTCAAGAGATCTGCACATAGTTTCACAAAATGGAAACTATTCAAAGGAGTGAAGAGCAAAACAAGGCAGGATAGAAAGAAATGAAATTGCTCGTTAAGGAAAGTGTGTTTGAAAGGAAAAGATCATACAGAAAAGGTATATTTGAAAGACTGATACGCATTATGAAGACTCTGCTACAGATGGAGTTAAGGGAAACACACACATCATAACTTGTCTGATTGTGTGTTAGTTTTATTTTTAGATGAAGAGATATTTTGTTATCTTTGATTTGGGTGCAGCAGGTTTTCCTGAGCTCAGAGAAGGCTGGCACCCATGAAAATTCCACATTGCATCTGGCTGCTCCAGCACAAACATGCAGTAACTTAAAAACTGGACCATCCTTAATGCTGCCTGTTACTCTACTTGACCTCTTGTTTTTATGTTTAAAATTTTCTTATTGTCTCTAGTTTTCTGGCACTTGGCTATTATTTTTACTTTTGGATTAAATATATCCCAAGGAGATCATTTAGAAGCCAGTCTTTAGCTTGATAAGCCTACTCCATCTGAAAGCTCACTGTGCCCTCATGTCTAAGTGATTGTTCTCAGCTTCATCTGTGGAGCATGCGGAATGTGCTTTTACATGACTAATGCACACAGTCCTCTTGAGATGGCACAGTGGTGGGAATCCATTAAAACATGCTCTCCACTTAATACTGTGTGTGAACTCCACCCGCTTTAGATATCTAGTTGGTTGTTCTGCTGCACTTTGCAATATTAATTTTTATGAGTTCATAATTAAGTATCTTATTAATGGCAACACCATGAGATAAGAAACCTATGTCTGCAATTCCAGAAGGATAGGTATTCTTGGGGGAGATTAAAGGTTGAAGTTCTGACTGTGTGCAGCTGCATTGAGGATGTGATTTTTTCAAAGAGGGCATCGTGGAGAATGAACTTTATCAATGGTGAGGTTACAGAAAATATTGTGTTTTGCTACTAACCTATTAGTTATGAGGAATGGGGACCCCATGTGTCCTTTAAATTGATAAGTATATACAACTTAAAAACAAGAAGCTGAGAGCTTTTCATCTAAGATGAGGAACAAGACAGGGATGCCCACTCTCCCCATTGTTATTCAACATAGTACTGGAGGTCCTAGCCACGGCAATCAGACAAAACAAAGAAATACAAGGCATCCAGATTGGTAAAGAAGAAGTCAAATTGTCACTATTTGAAGATGACATGATATTGTACATAAAAAACCCTAAAGACTCCACTCCAAAACTACTAGAACTAATATCTGAATTCAGCAAAGTTGCAGGATACAAAATTAACACACAGAAATCTGTTGCTTTCCTATACACTAGAAAGAAATCAGGAAAACAATTCCATTCACAATTGCATCAAAAAGAATAAAATACCTAGGAATAAACCTAACCAAGGAAGTGAAAGACCTGTACTCTGAAAACTACAAGACACTCCTAGGAGAAATTAAAGAGGACACAAACAAATGGAAATGCATCCCATGCTCTTGGCTAGGAAGAATAAATATTGTCAAAATAGCTATACTACCTAAAGCAATCTACAGATTCAATGCAATCCCTATCAAAACACCAACAGCTTTCTTCAATGGACTGGAACAAGTAGTTCTAAAATTCATATGGGACCACAAAAGACCCTGAATAGCCAAAGCAATCCTGAGAAGGAGGAATAAAACAGGAGGAATTATGCTCCCAGACTCCAAGCTCAACTACAAAGCTCCAGTAATCAAGACAATTTGATATTGGCACAAGAACAGACCCACAGACCAGTGGAACAGAATAGAAAATCCAGACATTAACCCAAATATATATGGTCAATTAATATGTGATAAAGGAGCCTTGGATATACTATGGGGAGATGACAGCATCTCCAGCAGCTGGTGTTGGCAAAACTGGACAGCTACACATAAGAGAATGAAACTGGATTACTGTCTAACCCCATACACAAAAGTAAACTCAAAATGGATCAAATACCTGAATGTAAGTCATGAAACCATAAAACTCTTAGAAAAAAACATAGGCAAAAATCTCTTGGACATAAACATGAGAGACTTCTTCATGAACATATCTCCCCAGGCAAGAGAAACAAAAGCAAAAATGAACAAGTGGGACTATATCAAGCTGAAAAGCTTCTGTACAGCAAAGGACACCATCAGTACAACAAAAAGATATCCTGAGGTATGGGAGAATATATTCATAAATGACATGCCTGATATGGTGTTGACATCGAAAATATATAAAGAACTCACGCACCTCAACAAAGAAAAAGCAAATAATCCAATTAAGAAATGGGCAGAGGATATGAATAGACACTTCTCCAAAGAAGAAATTCATTTGGCCAACAGGCACATGAAAAGATGCTCCACATTGCTAATCATCAGAGAAATGCAAATTAAAACCACAATGAGATATCACCTCACACCAATGAGGATGGCCACCATCCGAAACACAAACAACAATAAATGTTGGCAAGGATGTGGAGAAAGGGCAACCCTCCTACACTGCTGGTGGGAATGCAAATTAGTTCAACCATTGTGGAAAGCAGTATGGAGATTCCTCAAAAAACTCAAAATAGAAATACTATTTGACCCAGGAATCCCACTCCTAGGAATTTGCCCTAAGAATGCAGCAGCCCAGTTTGAAAAAGACAGATGAACCCCTATGTTTATCGCAACACTATTTACAATAGCCAAGAAATGGAAGCAACCTAAGTGTTCATCAGTAGATGAATGGATAAAGAAGATGTGGTACGTATACACAATGGAATGTTATTCAGCCGTAAGAAGAAAACAAATCCTACCATTTGCAACAACATGGATGGAGCTGGAGGGTATTATGCTCTGTGAAATAAGCCAAGAGAAAAAAGACAAGTATCAAATGATTTCACTCATATGTGGAGCATAAGAGCAAAGAAAAAACTGAAGGAACAAAACAGCCGCAGACTCACAGAACCCAAGAATGGACTAACAGTTACCAAAGGGAAAGGGACTTGGGAGGATGGGTGGGAAGGGAGGGATAAGGGGGAAAAAGGGGAATTACGATTAGCAGACATAATGTTGGGGGGTACGGGGAGGGCTGTACAACTCAGAGAAGACCAGTAGTGATTCTATAGCATCTCACTACGCTGATGGACAGTGACTGTAATGGCGTAGGTGGGGGGACCTGATGAAGGGGGTAGTTTAATAACCATAATATTGCACATGTAATTATAGATTAATGATACCAAAATTAAAAAAAAGTATATATAGCAAAATAGTTTCAGAGTTTTGCGGCAAAAAAATGCAAAAAACGTTGTATATTCCAATCAATGCAAAATTCAATTATTTCAACCATGGGAATGGTTAGCTTATTGTTAGTGTTCTAATAAGCCTAAATTTTCCAGACTGAACTTTGTGTTATGGCACAGTCAAAAGGCACATACAATTGATGAGACTATATGAACATATCGAAAATCCAGTAATCTGTTCTGGTTTTTGGTGGTGATCCAGGGAAAGAACAATTGCTCCTTTAATGGATACCAAAGAGCATCATGCAAATCTCAGAACAGATCTTGAGATTCCGTGTTGGAATGGAGTATCAGTTTGCATCGAAGAGAGTGATGTTGGTGTTTGGTGCATTGTTACACTACCATGAAGAATAGTGTGCCCTATTTTTCTTATAACATGACATTTCTAGAAAATTTGCTATGCAATATTTGTGGATGGCTCAGTATAAGATGTCAGAGACCACATAGCCACTGTCCCTTTTTATGCAAATAATTGTGTCTGTAATAATTAATAGCAATACTAATGGGGCATTTCTGTTGAGCATTTACTATATTACAGTGCATTTTCTAATATTAAATATTTTAATTTATTCAGTCCTGAAAGTAATTCTATGAAGCAGTAATTGTTATTGCTTTCATTTTGTAAATGAGGAAAAAGAAACACCAAGACATTAAGTAACTTGCCAAGTTTATAAGCGTGGACGGGCCCTGGGCCAGAATGCCACAGATAGTTAGGGTCTGAGGCTGGAGCGCCTGCCGCACAATGTCCTGCCTCTCTCTGCGTCAATAGCCGAGCCCAGAAATACTCAGTGACTCAGCCAAGGTCAAATAGTTTTTCCAAAGCCAACCAAATACTGGCAGTTTACACTCTCTGCCCCAGACCTGTTTCTACTGTGTCTAAGCTCAGCTAATTAAAACCCCTTCCTAAATTCTGAAAATCTAACTATTAATAAGTAGGTGGACATTTCTCAACCCAGTTTCCAGTGTTGGTCTGTATATTTATTATACTTGGTGCCAGAACTGTCCTGCATATTTTGATTTCTTTGGGTGCTTCTGTTTCCTGACATGGCCCTGGCTTACCCCCCCAGGTATGGAGCCATGGAGGAAAGGATTTCATCTCACCGAGCTCGTGATTCCCCACACCTGGGCCTTCTCTCTTTGTCCTCCTTTTTGTTGGCTTCATAGATGGAGCTTTGGCAGTGTTTTTAGGTCCTGTGGGTCAAATTATTATTTTGAAAAGATTTTCCAGGTATCTTTTAAGAAAAGACAGCATTTTATAAGTCCCATATCTATTAAAAAAATCCACTTCTACTTTAATCACTCCCTATAAAAATTTTAATGACCATACATCAGCCAAGCTACAGGAGAGTTATTAAAACAGTGCCATGAATAATCCCCAAAGTCCTTTCTACTTCCTGAGAACTAATGATGGCAACAGATAATAATAATTTAATACATCTCCCAACGTTAGCCAGCACAGTAAGAAGCTGGCCCATTTGGCATGCAGTCACTTCTTCAATCACACTTGGGAGGAAACCACAGAGGGCTGGCTCCATGGCACCTCATCTCATTAAACAGTGGAAGCGGCAGTGGGTCAGAGTTGTGAGGGAGATAATAGAGGAGCAATTCTCACTGTGTTGTCAATCCTACGGAATAAACACCATTCCAGGTGGAGGGGGTGATTAAGTGAAAACCAATAGGTGTCATTCTGCTTCTGCTGAGGTGTCTTCCTTCCTGCCACTAAAAATGGTGGCTTCATAGATGGCATGTTTGTTCTTTAGGGTTTTGCATCAAAGCAGTTTTCCTAAGCAGTGCAAGTTGTAGATTTTCATCAGGTTAATTTCTGTTTCACATGTCTTCTCTAATTTAAAGGGATTATACTGCTCATATGATCTTGGTTAAGGTTTCTGCCTTTTGTATGACATCTAACATTTATCCATTTAGCATTCAAATTGTTTTGAAGCAAAAAATAAGATCGGATGTAGGTGTAATGTAATTACAATGGAAAAAGGGGAAAATGGGAAGACATACAACACAGAGAACACAACATTAATGCCTCTGCATCTGTGCAGTGCATTGGCTAGGGACCCTCCAGTGCCATTTCTTGTTTGGTCATGACTTTCTTTGTAGAGACTCATGCTGCCCGGGTCCCATGAAAACGGTGTGCTGAGTGGTGTGGGGAAGAGTCGTGGAGCTGACTCTTGTCTCCCGCTCTACGTCTAGCGTTTAATTGCTTTGAGCAGATTGCTCTGGCAGTGATGTGCAGCAGGCACAGTGGGTGCTCAGCCTGGCTCCTCCAGACCCTGGTTCCTCACTTCCGTGCTCCACCCGCCTCAGTGTGCCCCCAGTTCCAGTAGATGTCACCTGCTCCCCTGGAGCTGTTTTGTCTGCAGAACACAAGGGATGCTTGCAAGTCTGTCCCTGCGCAGCCCCGAGGCAGCATCTGGATAGGACTGTGAGAGCCCAGATCTTCTCCTTCAGCTGAGACACACAGTGGGGCATAGTTTATACCCAGAGTCCTGCGAGATCAGATGGAAGCTGTCTTCCATGGGACAATGTCTCAGGGGGGCCCGTGCCCAAATCCGTCCCTGTTCTGTTCTCCACCTCCTTCCTGTTCCTTCTGGATCACTTGCTCTGGGCTTCAGAGCACCGGCCTGCCTTACAGGTTGGTTCCTTACTGTTGGAATTTCCTCCACCAGGATGGTGAGTAAAACACTGCTCCCTCAAGTTGGCCTCTCACACCTTAAAGTAAGCCCTCTGGAGAAAGCAAACTGGTGACTGAACAATAGTGTTTGAATTGAAGAAGGATTCCCAGAGATCCATTTTGGAGCCACGAATGACTAGGAATCACCTATTCCAGCTCCCTTGATTCCTGAGCAAGTCTGCTGAGGTCAAGACAATGATTTGCTCACAACATTGCCCAATGAGAAGACATAAACTTGAAACTCAGACCTCAGTCTTCTGAATTTACACTTCTTTCTGCCTCTAATTGAAGTTCTCTGTGAACAAGCAGTGAGTCAGGTCCTCATAGCCTAAAACACCCACAGTAATAGTTTCAGAAGAGAAGCTTCTATTCTGACATTCGTATGTTATTACACAGCTTGATGGAGACATGCAGAGTGTTTCAGCTTTGCTAGACAAACCCAGACACTGGTAGAGTCTGGAGGCTAGAAAGTGGAGAGAAAAAGTAACTTCTGGTCTCTGCCTGTTATGACTGAATTGGATGGTCTGTGTTAGGGTCACCAGCATTGTTCACTAGCTATGTAGTTTAATCCTAAAATAAAAACATATGTGTACCAATATGTATATATCTCTGTACATTTACTAAATTCTGAAAATCAGAAGTTATTTATCAACACCAGATAAAAATATATGTAGAAATATATATAACCTGTATAAATGCACATAATTGATTTTATCTTGGTGTTGAGAAATAACCTCTAATTTTCAGCATCCTGTACATCTCTTATATTGTACCAAATTATTTAAATGTCTCCTTTAAACAAGGAAAGGTGCCATTTCCTTTTCTGTGTGTGTTTCATCATGTGGCCCTGCATCAAGGCAGGACTGACACAGTGGTTTCGATTCATAGGATGAAGTTTTTGAGGACTTCCTCTTCCCTACCTGCCCATTGTTCACCACACATTGACCTCTGCAGATAAGCCTCATTTTAGAAAGACTTGTGATTATAAAACCATAATTCAGTTGCTAAATGGTAATTTCTTTCAGTGCAGCTGACAGACCAAAATATTGACCCAGAATGATGTTTCCATTTGGCATTTGCTGGGCACAGGTTCCCGGGACAGCAGAACTGCCAGAACAGTAGAGTGTCCTCATCACACTTAAACCAGATCTCATTTATTGCTAGATGACTGATGAAATAACCCTAATGATGCTCCATCACTTTTATATATCTGCCAATTTCCTGAAATTCAGTTGAAATTGGTGTGAACCTTTCCACTGGAATTGGTATCTGTTTATTATGTAGAGACAGTGCCTACAGAAAGTCACATAAATCAGTCTATTGATGCACTTTTTATCCTTTACTGTTAATGGCATCTCAATGATACAAGGCATAAAGGATGAAGGGATGATGGAATCAATTCTACCTCACAGGAACATTAGCTCTGTGTAATCTAAATTCCACCATAGATGCCTATTGTCTGGAGACAGATTAAGGATAGACCCCCAACAAGGATCTTATAGCATCATATCTTCCCTCAGGGAGTTTACAGTCCTCTGGTGAAGATAGTTCAAGAACGCTATCTGGTGGTGGTTGGAACTCACTTTGTAGTATACTTTTTCCAACATGTTGTAGGTAATATGTACTCCAAAAGGTTACTTAAAACAATGGTTCTTTCATTCTTCATTTGTATGTGTTCTACTTGTAAAGCTTGAGCAAAATTCTAGTTGTTTGTATTTGCTTCCCATAAAAGAGCAAAGATTGAAAAAAAGGCATAACCAGACAATGGAATATTATATATCACTAAAAAGAAATGAGCCACCAGCCATGAAAAGACATAGAGGACCTTAAATGCTAAGTGAAAGAAGTCAGTCTGGGAAGACACATACTGCATGGTTCCAACTATGACATTTGGAAAAGGCACAACTGTGGGGACAGTAACAGATCAACCAGGGGTTGAGGGGAGGAAAGAGTGAATGGGCAGACACAGAGGATTTTTAGTGAAAATACTCTGTGTGATGCCATAATGATGGATCCGTGTCATGTCTATCTGTCCAAACCCATGGAATGTGCACCACCAAGAGTCACCCCGATATAAACTATGGACTCTGGAGGTTGATGTGTCCATGTAGTCTCAGAATTCAGAAGCAGTTTAGTGTTAATGGCCAAGGAATTGCATGGTCCATCATGACATATGTGCCAGTCCACCAATAAGGAGAGGCTGATAAAGCCTGCTGCTGGCCTGTGCAGGAAAACTGGTCCGATGGTTAGAGCACAGCAGGTCCTGGCTTTAGTTCCTGATTCTTCCACAGTTTATCCTGATGCCGGTGTTGATCAGTGAGACCACGTGGAGTCTGCCAACCTAGGTGTGTGACTCCTAGCTCTTCCACATTCTCATGGCATGCATGACTATGCACACATTTCTTAAGGCCCCTGGGCCTCAGCTTCATCCAACAAATGGAGACATACCGTTCAACACTGTTAAATGAGATGATATAGACAAAATGCCTGGGTGAGATCCTCATATTGAGGATGATCAATAAGTATCAACTTGTTGTCTGTGCCTCCATTTCCTCAGCAATCAGTGAGGGATGCTGCACTATTTATTGCTGCTTGGAGAGCCCCTCCCACTTGCATTTTATCTTGGATGCTAGGAGAATCTGGTTGATAGGCTCTGTATTCTGCCTGGAAGTATCCTGAGCTGGATTCATAAGTTCATTAGCTATCTTGTTTGTCTTGTGTGATTATTGCAGGCTCCAGTTTCACTAATTGCTCTGCCAGAGCAAAACCTGAGCCCTTCTCCCTCCAGCCTCTGATGATAATGCACACCCTTCCTCCAGGACCTCATGGACAGCCTCTGTAAGGACCTGCCCACGTTTGCCTGCCTGTTGGTTGTAGCTACATGTCCTCCTGGTCTTTGCTTTCATAGTACGCCATTTCAAAGAACCACATAGTTCTCTATTGCTACACTACAAGCTATCTCAAAACTTGATGGCCTAACATAGCCACACTCAGGAAATGGGCCTTTCCTAGCCCAGCTGGGCAGCTTTTGTCTGTGGCTCTCACGATTCAAGTCAGACAGTGGCTGGGGTAGGAGGACTGAAGTTGAACTGATTGTACATTCAAGATGGCTGTTGACTCCCAACTGATAAGTGATCTGAGCTGTCAGCCGAAGCTCAGCCTCTGGAAGTGGTCTGGCTTTCTGGTGCCATGAACCCTGACTTCTAGGATGGCATCCAAGACCAAGCTTTCCAAGAGGCAGGAGGCAGATGCTTCCAGGCAAGTTAAGAGTGGAGCCACCTACCATGTCCTAGTCATCAGACAAGCTCAGGACTCCCACAAGGACTACTTCAAAAAGATGATAGGAGATAAAGACATGAACTGGGGGTTACCTTGAGGGAGGGGTTGGGATGAGTGGGTGAAGTAGGTGAAGGGCATAAAGACGCCCAAAATCTCAGTCATAAAACAAATTAGTCATAGGGATGAAAGTACAGCATAGAGAACATAGTCAATAGTTCTGTGACATCTTTCTATCTTGATTGATAGTAATGACACTAGTTGCGGTGAGTATTTAATAATGTAGATAACTGCACAATCACTATGTTGTATGTTTGAAACACATATCATATTGCATATCAATCAAACTGCAATACAAAATATAATAACAAAAAGAAATGAACTCTCCCTCCTGATGGAGTTTAGGAAGGGCATGTCGACTGGGAAAAGGTTCTGTTGTGCTTAGAAGATTCAGTCTGCTGTGGGGTAGTGATGGTGTGGCAGAGGATTGCTGTGAGGGTTCTATGACCAGAACCTGGACTTGTGCTCAGTAGTCATTGGCTGCAACTATAGCTACTGCCTACTTTGTCCCTTCTTGGAACTGAAGTTGAGGATAATGCATATTATCTTGTAACATAAAGTATTTTAATTGCTTTGGGAGCCTAGAGTGAAGCTTCCTCTGGTGTGAGCTCAATGCTTCCACCCTCCATACCATGTTCCCAGAGCACAGCACTTTGCCTTTGAACCCTACCCACCCAGGCTTTCCATGAATTCAAATAATATTTGTTGATCAGTGAGTAAGGGCACCATAATGCTGGCATTCCAGTTGGGGAAAGGGGTTGAATACATATGAACATGATCATCTCTGATAATGAAAATTGCTATGAAAAAGTTCAAAACAGAACTGGAAATTGAAATACCTGGTAGTCAATGCAGATGTGAGAATGAGGCCTTTGAGGTCAGATTGAGGTGATTTGAGGTGAAGACAAGGCAACCAGGTGTGACATCTGGGAGGAAACTCCAGATGTAAGATTCCAGAGGGAGGGACAATAGCCATTGAGAAGGACCTAAGGGAGAATGGGCTCAGGAACAAAGACACTCTCTGTGGTATGGAAACAACAAAATATCCTCCAGTAGGGGACAAAAATACATGTCCATTCATATAATGGAATGCTCTGCAGTTACTAAAAAGGACATGGAATATGTGCCAATAAAGAACAACTCAGAAAGTCCTAACAGCATATACGATATGAAGGAATCAAGTAAAAAGGGAGATCACATTTATCTGCTGACTAAGAAAGCAGCTGCCATCCAGTGTGACAAGGCGTGTGGACTAAAATGCGGGCTGCTCAGCTAGGTGGTGGTTGGCCTGGTCTGATCTCCCATATCGGCCATTTTTTCATTTACCTTGGGGATTCATTTAAATCAAGTATGCAGCCAGGAGTGAGGTTGTTTCCAGTAAGATACATCACTGAGGAATACATTTTGCTATTCCAGTTCATCCTAAGCCTAGCCACATACAGAGCAGAGCAGCAGAACAGCCCTGGAGAGATGTGACTTAAAATATACTACGTTACAAAGTGTGACAAATCAGAGGGAATATTTTCTGAGCTGAAATATATTTTATAATTACATGGCTAAACTAAATACACAACTGATGGTGTGCATAAATGTTTAGCTGAAAAACCTAAAGATATATCCAAAATAACTAAGATAAAAAGTGAAATCCCTTGTATATAATGGTGAAACCTTTATCTCTCTGCTTTCCAGATGATTTTACATTCTTATATCCTCCACAAACAGTGCTTTTTTTTTTCTTAATGGAAGAGAGTCATGGTGAAAAATTGAATTTCTTCTCTATCCTGTCTCTTTGTTGCAAATTCCACATTTCAGCTGAGAAGGCTTCCCAGATCCCTGGAAAAATAACCAAGCGATTGCAGTAGGATACTAGGTAGTAGGAGGGTTTTGTGGGATAAGGTGATGAGGTAGAAATAATGTTTAGTATATTTAAAGACTGTTATCAAATGACCACACATAGCTTGGAGAAATGGAAAAATTCAAGGCAGAAATTGCAAATAATCAGTATAACAAAATTTAGATATAAAAACTGCCAGTGTGAGTGGACTTCAATTATTATAATACATTGAGGCAGTCACTTTTATAGTTGCTCTTTAATTAGTGATTTGTAATGAACATTGCCGAACTCACAAAATTGTCTTCCACAATTTTTATGCACAGGGAAATGTTCCCTTTTTGGTTTGCGCCATAACTCACTCAGCTATTCCATTTCCTGGGATTTATAGGTGGCTACTCTAAGCAAACTTTGTGAGGGGTACTATTTCGATATTAACCCATGTATTTACATTAATCATCGTAGTTTTGTTGGTTCTATTGCCTTGACCCTGATTCAGTCTTAGGAAGTAGCAAGGGAATCCACACATGACAAGAGGGAAGATCAGTGTTAATCTTCTGAATTTCAGAGTTGAATTTCAGAATTCCCAGAAGAGGTAATAGAAAAGGAGTTAGTCTCAAGATTCCAAAAGCATGAGTTTTAATTCTCAATGTCAAAATTTTGTCATAAACTAATAGAAAAAATGGATCAAATGTGTAATAAAGCTCAATATCAAGTTTTCCACCCTGGGATTGGATAAAGTAATTAGGGGCTGGTTAGAGAAAGGAAGAAATTTCAGAGGGGCCAGTCACACACCCCAGGAAAGGTGAGGTGGGGTGGTCATTCCAAACTAGGATAACCACCAACTGATTTCAGCATTTCTGGTTTAATTAAGATTAAAACCCATAGATAACAGGAGTGGAGATTACTATGTACGTTCCATTTGGTATAAGAATCATACTTTGCCCACCTAAGATTGTAGCTTGTAAGATTCATACACATTTAAATATCATTGCACATATCAATAATTATTGTTTTATAATAAATTCTTAGAAGTGGAACTTAAGGTTCATGATGGAGTGGACAGGTATTTAAATGTAACCCAGAGTCCATGTATCAATGTAATTGAGAAGCTTTGGGAGTAAGATATATGGTGCATTTGACACACATGATGATGCCTCAAATGGTCACCACAGTCTTTGTTTTTGTGGTTAAGCTTGTTGCTTTGTATTCCCCACTTAAGTGCTTATCTGAGTGGAGAGAACAAAGTAGAAGCAACCACAGCACGGTGATTCTTCAGGACAGGGACACCCAAGAGCAAGTAGGTGGTGACAACTGGGAACAGGGTGGTTCCAGGACAAAAGACCCCTGTGGACTATAGGGAGATGAGCAGGGTCTGAGAAGACAGGCTATTCTTAAAATGCTCAGAGAGAGAAGTGTTTTAATGTTTCCTAAACTTATTTTTATGCCCATATAAATCCCTTTCTATATGAATGTGTGTGTGTGTGTGTGTGTGCGTGTATACACAGGTATACAACTTCCATTTCATTTTACACACAGATAAGCCTTGCAATAGAGTTTGTATTTTTACTGCTTTTTTTTATTGTCCATCTGAGACTAGAATTCCTGCTGCTTTTAAGTCTGTCACAAAGCCAGCAGTTGACAAACAGTGGGCATTCATAAAATATAAATGAATGTATGAATAATAATTAATTACTTAGTTAATGCAAACTAACATGTCATTTCTTTGTGCTTGTTCCTGGAGGACAAAACACAAAATAAAGTAGATTACAATTTAATTTTCCAAATCACATGGAATCATGGAGGTGTTTTTGTTCTTTCATTTGCTTTCACAAAACCTTTATCAAGAGAGATTATCTATTACAATATATACTTTCTTTTGATAGTCATATATGGTTGTATCACTTATATGTACTAGTGTGCTATATGCATTAATGCCCTTTTCATGGTCCAAGAGACCTATTTTGCTTGATTGTCTTGTATGCTAGTAAATTAAATCTTGGAAGAAAGAAGATTAAGTGATTTGATAGAAGATGCTATTATTCTGAGTATTTCTAAGTACACTCATACTAAAATTAAGTCAGGTTTCACGTGCTCACTTCTTCAGTGTCTTCTTACATGCATGGAAACTGAATTCAATAATCATTTTATCAGTTTATTAAACTATGATAGGAGGAGGCATCAAACTCAACTTCTCAGCAATGCCTCAGTGCTCTGCAGTGCACTCAGACTTGGACACCAATGCAGAGTCAAGGAGAAGGAAGCCTGCAGTGGAATTTGCTCTCTAGAAAGCAATTTAATATCTCACCACTCCCCCAACACTGAGCAACACATCAGAAATACATAGAATGCATTTTGACATGGCCCCTCCTCTTCTCTCCCTGGCTCAGTGTGCTTCTAAACATTCTCTTTCCCTTGAAACATCTCCATCTCTCTACTGTAGGCCATGTGATGTTTATTGTAGGGGCGGTGAGAAAAAAGCAGGGTTTTCCTGGCAAATACACAACAGGTGAAGCTATTCTTGTAATCTGAAAGTGAATTGGACCAAGCCTATGGGTCTGAGTCTTGTTTTAATCTGAGTCCCAATGGATGAGACTAGAAGAAGCAGATTCGTTTATCACAAGTTGTGGAGAGCGGTTGGGACAGAAGGAGCAAGAGGACAGGACAGGACTGATTGTTTTTGTGCATAGTCTCCATCTAGGGCCTGAACCAGGCCTGACTCTGACTCTGAAATAAACCTTGAAAAGTTTCCTAAATTCCAGAAACAAGTATCTCAGGAATGCAGGGAGGTCTTAGCTCAAGACCAGCCACCTGGACCAGATGCCCCCAGGTGTATGTGACTTAAGTGATTGGATTAAGGTCCTTGAAAAGGGTGTGTGAATATAATCTGTAGGCAATACATGTGTATATAAGCCATGCCAGAATAAAGCTTCTTTGCATTCTGCACCAGACAGTTTGCCCTCCTGTCATCTTGTATATACAGCCCAATGCCCCCACTTAGGAACTGTTTGACTCCTGCCGGCAGGCCCCAGCAGAAAGTGGCACCCAAACAGGGACCTGAGTGCGGGGGAGCAACGCCAAGGAGCCACCAAGAGAGAAGACGCAGCGCTGCGGATCTGAAGCACTTCTGCCATAGCACGCAGGCAAGAAAGTGCAGGGACGGTGGTAAAGACAGGAGTTAAAGAAAAGGACCAACAGTCCGATGCAGAAGGAGCCAGGTGGCTCCCAGAAAGATTGGTCCACCATTCTGAAGCTCATTCTCCTCTGCATTCTTCTGATGGCCGCAGGAGTCAACCACACACACTGGGCACTTTTGCCAGACCCTCCGATCCTCCACCCAGCGGTTTGGGACGGCCTGGAGATCATCGTCCAGGTCAATGATACCAGGATTCTGGGCCATCCTTCCACCTCCAGGAATTCGCCTGCCCTGAGCCCTTATCACAATTATTCAGCCGAAGGAAAAGGAATGCCCGTGTGCTTCCATGCTGGGCCTTCTGACAATTGTATCAGTGTTATGGACAACAAAGGTAACAGAGTGCTCATGCCAGCGGTGAATATGTCCTATCCTGGGATGACTAACAATTCCAAGAGTAAAATCCAAATGTGACTATGACCATGGACATCCTTTTTCCCCTCAGCAAGTGCCTTATTGTGGCACAGAGAATACGAGGGTTAATGCAACAATCTTATGGACCCGTTGTGTAGAAAGAACCCCAAAACGGTGTTATGTGTCAACAGGGCACTATTGGGACTGGTCTACCTGCGATAACTGTTCAGATCATCAGCTGACAGCTGGAATGTGGTGGTCTAGTAATGGGCATCAAACTTGGACAAAGGGTGAACTTGAATGATCAAAACGAGGAGTAGGGTTTTAATGATAATGCAAAAGATGTTACAGTGCTTGCTTGTGTCAATCCCTCTTATCTTCTATTAATCAGTGTTGTCTATGTATATGTGGGGAATGATTCAAAATTCAATGTTAGCTGCAATAATTGTAACTTTACTTCCTGTGTAACTTCTCTATCAGAAATTCAGACTACAGATTTTGTAGATAATTAAGCTCCATGGTCCCCACCTGGGCCTTTACCAAAAGAGCTCTTGAGCTCCTTCATTGTCTGTGCTCTAATGCTCTTTCTTCTACTTATATTGATTGGTCCCTACAGCACTACATTTGGTAGAAAAAGTGCTGAAGCCTCCACAAGCAGAAACTTATCACTCAACCCCCCCAGCCAATTTTGGCTTAGGAGGCTGGATAGCCAGTGATGGGTAAGGCAAGAAGGGGAGTGGACCAACCTAAGACAGGGAACGGGTCATGCAACCCCCAGCCCGATGATGGGTAAGGCCATCCCCGTTCTTGACCAACCTAAGACAGGCACAGTCATCCCATGCATTCAAGCATTTTAAAAAATAAAAAAGGGGGAGATGCGGAGAGCGGTTGGGACAGAAGGAGCAAGAGTACAGGACAGGACTGATTGTGTTTTGGTGCCTAGTCTCCATCTAAGGCCTGAACTGGGCCTGACTCTGACTCTGAAATAAACCTTGAAAAATTTCCCAAATTCCAGAAACAAGTATCTCAGGAATGCAGGGAGGTCTTAGCTCAAGACTGGCCACCTGGATCAGATGCCCCCAGGCATATGTGACTTAAGTGATTGGATTAATGTCTGATTGGATCAATCTGTAGGTAATACTTAAGTGATTGGATTAAGGTCCTTGAAAAGGGTGTGTGAATATAATCTGTAGGCAAAACATGTGTATATAAGCCATGCCAGAATAAAGCTTGTTTGCATTCTGCACAAGACAGTTTGCCCTCCTGTCATCTTGTATATACAGCCCGACGCCCCACTCAGGAACTGTTCGACTCCTGCAGGCAGGCCCCGGCAACAAGTAGAGGACAACTGCTCCCATTCTTCCTTGTAACTGGATTGGTTATTGTGCTCTTATAAACCAGAAGGGCACATTAATCCGTAAGTACCAACCTTCTCAAAGCCTTTTCTAAGCCTAGAAAGTCTGTATAGTTGTGATCTTTTTTCCATTTCAAATAACAAGGTTTTAATGAAACTGAGCATGAGCCTTCAGTTCTGAAGGTGACTGACATATCAGAATCTTGGGACATCTCAGATGAGCTGTTTTCCATCTTCATGATAAATTCCTACGCTCCTTATCAGGTCAAATATTTTTGAGCACTGCTAAACTGACACATTTGTAATGAATTGGTTGTAATATTGAAGTTTTTAATGTTGAAATAAATCCATATACTTCTTTGTGTAAATGTTGCCATGGAATTGAAATGCTAATGCTGGGTTGAAGTGCTAGATCATAAGAGCCAATGCTGAGAAAAGAATTATCTTTTTCCTGAAGTCACAATGGCATTGTTTTGGAGCTATAAAGTGAGGCAGGCTTGAATAAGTCTTACACATGCTCGTGTTAGTTGGCTCTCCAGAAAATTAAATGGCCATCTGTTTCACATGGGCAACAAGTCAAGACAGAAAGATGCTCTTTGAGGGCGACAGTATGGAAGCTACCTTCAGAGGGGAGAAAACAGGCATGCTCAGTGGCAGAACCAGATTCAGGAGCATGTGAGAACCCCAGTGCTCTAAATACGTCCTCTCTGCCACTGGTTTTTAAGCTCATATTTCTATGCCCACCTTGGTTTTATGGCTCTCACATAAAAGTTTGACTCCCATTGGGGTTTTTTGGACTGGATGGACAAACCCATTAAACTATTTGTCAAGAAAAAAATCAACACTAAAATACAGAGGTAACATGAGTTCTTGGTATGATATTTGGGATTCACTAACTAGCACTCAGTGTATTCACCCACAAAATAAGAAGCTGGTCATGTGGTTGACAGACTCTAAGATACCCCATGAGCCCCTCTCCCTGATCATCATATGCTTGGGGGATGCCGTCCCCTTGACAGGGATATGTGACTTGCTTCTAGCCAATGTAATATAGCAAAGGTGACAGGATGTAACCTCCATGAATAGTTACATCAGATTGAAACTTCCCAGTTGCTAGCAAGTCTATCTATTGACTCCTAAGCTAACATCCTCTGATATAGTAAGTCATCATATTGGAAAGGTCCAAGTGGCAAAGAATTGGGGATGGCTGGTAGTCATGAGCCAGCTAGAGACTAAGGCCCTCAGTGTAACATCCTGCAAGGAACTGAATCCTGCCAACAACCAGCATGCTATAAACAGACCCCAGTCAAGCCTCAGATGAGACCTCAGCCCCAGTGAACATCTTTTTGCAACTCATGAAAGACCTAGAGCAAAACATTCAGCTCAGCCTGGATTTCTGACCCACAGAAACTCTGCTATAATAAGTGTGTGTTGTTTTAAGCCACATATTTATAGTAGTTTGTTACAGAGCAGTAGATAACCAACATAGTTAATTTATATTTATGTACTATTTCAGCCCTTTCCACTTTTAACAATTCTTCATTTCTAAGACAGAAAATCAAGAAACACAGAGTCATACTAATGTAAATAACAAAAATGATTTCACTTAAACTTGAGGTGAAAATTACTAATTTGGGAGTATGGGAGAAGAAAAATTAAGTGTGTAGATTTATGGGAAAGAAAAGGTTGTGCAATCATAAATCTTCTACCACATGACTCACCAGATAATGGCTAAAATGATACACCTGTACAAGACTTAGAAATCTGGAGGCAAGTACCAAAATGTGTAAAAGAATTTGACTCTAAAAATCAGTGTGTGATGAAGGAGAGACAAAGATGTCACATGAAACGGCTCATACTTGTAACAATTTTTGACACTTTAAACCAATTTTCAATAGCTATATCATTTTTATACTTCTCATAAATACTTAAAATTTGCATGTTTAAAATTGTGGCAGTTTTCAAAGCTGTGAAATACGTTATTTCCATGTTATTCTCCTAAACACCAATAAAACAGGTATTTAATCGCTACTTGTGGATGAGAAAATGGAGGCCTTATTTTCCTCTGGGTACCCAGGAAGTAAATGGTGAAAGTCGGGCTTATTTTGGTTTTTAAGTCACAAATCCTTTAATGGCTACAAGATGCTAAATAACAATTAATGCATTTTTGAAAATTTAGAATCATTACCAGTGAATCAGTTGTAAATACCTTTTCTATGATTGACAATAAGTATATCTAATATATTTAATGACAGTGTTTAAGGTAGAAAAACAGGAATCTTACCAATATTCCCTGTTTTTTATAATAATAATAATAATACAACATTCATTAATAATATTTCTTATCAATCAAAAATCTGTGACATTCTTTTGCATATGTCATCTTATATTTTCAATAGAGATATATGGAAACAATCATGGTGAGTCACAACTGGACTCAATCTCTGCTTTGTCACTTACTGAATATGTAAGCTAGAGAAATTGGTCAAAATGTTTGTGTCTCAGTTTTCTCAAGTGTAACATAAAGTGGCCTCCTGAAATTGTTATAGAAATTCAATGAGAAATATTTAAATGATAAAGAATTAAATCAATGAAATTGCTATTATATGCAATAATGTAGTAGTAGTTTCTACAATTAGTGTAAAAATATAGAAGCAATTATGTAGCAAACTCAATTTAAGGAAAAATTATAAAATGATTATTCATAGTTTCTTACTGCCTTTGACAATATAATCTGTTTCACATATGTTGCTGCATACTCTTTATAAAACCCTTCATAAGATTATGGAAAGCTGATTTCTTATGTTTTCCTCTGAATTTTGCAGTCAGGAAGATGGGAGGGTTGGATATGCTGTAGTACATTCCGTGAATTAAATGCAGTGCAAAAGTAAAGCACAGGCCCCCTAACACATACAGCAGTGTTGAGTCAAAAACGTGTGTGGTGACCTTCCTCTGATCTCTACTGTGTTACACATGCTTACTAAAATATCTGTGATTTAACAACCTGCAAAGAGTGAGGTGTAGGATTAATGGGATTAATATATAAATCAAGTAATATAGAAATCAAATGTACAAATACACATGACTTGATTGTTTTTCCTACAACTCTTGATGTGTTATCAAGGACAAAATGATGAGAACCAGAACAGTTCCCATGGCTCGGGGCCGCCCTCACATGGTTTCACTATCCTTGAGGAGTGTCATGTTCTTGGGCTAGACTCAAGGCCAGATGATGTTTGGGTTCATTTTAAGTTCATTTGCTCAATAAATATGAGAGGTGCCTTTTCGGCATTACTCTTGAGCTGTTACACTTTGAGTCCCTTGGCTGGGCCTTTCAGGTCTTCGATATCTCATTGCGTCACCTCCTCAATCTGCAGGTCAGAGGCAGGGAGGGGGCCGACAAGTGGCACCTGAACATTAGTTCAAGAGGGAGGGGGCCGACAGTGAGGAAAACCTGATGTAATTCTGAGAGTCACCAGCGCATTGAAAGGAAAGTCCTGTGTTTAGGGAAAAACTGTGTAACGATATTTACAATATCTGTGAAAGACACGAAAACATTGTTAGTACTTTACAGAGAAGGAAGCTTGGAATGAAATCAGGACCTGCATGCAGCAGGTTCAAGCAGTGTACACAGATTCATGCAGGTACCACTGAAACAGACATATAGGAATAAGGGGCACTGTAGACAGGATCCCACAGCTACCATCCCCTGATGTAAGGTCCGCCAGATTTACAGCTGTCACTCTAAGCAGGAGATCTTCTACTGGGAAGGAAGAACAAAGAATGAATGGAAATGAGATCATCTTCCTTTAACTTTATTGTTTATGGACACTTGCTCATGCTGGTGGGGATGTGAGATGCGGCAGCCTCTGTGGGGAGTCTGGAGGCTCCTCAAAAAGTCAAACGCAAAGTTGCTCCACGATCTGATAATCCTGTCATAGGTATCTACCCAAATCATTGAAAACAGAGTCTCAAACAGATACTGTCTTCTCAGTGTTTACTGCAACACTGTTCAAAATAACCAAAAGGTGGAAACAAACCCAAAGTCCATCCACAGAAGAAGGGATCAAACAGCAGAAAGCGCATCTGTACCGTGGGATACTCTTGAGCCATAAGAAGATATTGACACAGGCAACAACATGGATGACTTTGGCATTACACTGAGTGAGATTAGCCAGATGTAAAAGTGCAGATTTTGTGTGGTTACACATCTGTGAAGCACTAGAATAAGCAAACCCCTAGAGACAGAGTACATTAGTGGTTGCCAGGGGCTGGGGGGGATGGAATTGTTGTTCAACAGGTACAAGATTATTTTGGCGGTGATGCAAAAGCTTTGGAAATAAGTAGGTGGTGTCGGCTGCACATCACTGTGGATGCCACTGAATACAGCCAGACTCTACACTTAAATAGGGGTAACTTGTGTGTTATGTATATTTTACCACAATATAATATTTTTAAAGTATCTGTATGTAACACATTCAAATCATGTTCATACAATTTTGGGTATGTTTAAGTGAAAACAGGCTGGGGATAAGGAACACGAAAGAGGAAAACCCACCTTTGTTGCTTCCTGATAAAAAGTTCACTTCAGATTTTAGCTGCCATCTCTAAGGAAGGAGATTGCTGGCATCTTGAAGGAAAAACAAACAAACAGAATAAATGAATAGGTGATTCTCCCAAGATGATTCTTGATGGGGGAAGGGGATCCTAGAATGTAGCTTTAAACAGGTCTGGAGAATGGGTAGGACACCCACGAGGTAGATAACTCCAAGAGCGAGGTTTACAATTAATTTTTTAAAAATTTGTCATCCATTTATCTACCTATCATTGTCTATTATCTATCTATCTATCTCTCACATGTTTGAATAACAGAGTGGTTTAAACATTTCTTATGGAGAGTCTGGGGATGAATTTGTGATATATACATTATGAAAACCAAGCAATAAATATACCATGCCAGTACTTCCCCCAAAGTCATATTTAATTCCAGAGGAAAATAGAAGTTGTTAAAGAAGGAAAATGCAATTAGAATACTAAGAGCCAGTGGACTTTCAGTATCTTCAGAACCATAAATTGATGAATTTTGCTTTTTCAGTAGAAAAAGTAGCAACTCTCCATAATGAAGCTGAGGGACCACAGTACCTAGCATGCTAAGAAAATTATTTTGCAAACTGTGCTCAACTTCACCAGTGAAAGAACAGTAATGCCAATTGAACCCACCGTTCTGTGCAATCTGTTAAATTTTTTTGTGTGGGGGCCTATGTGAATGTAAAAGCTGTTACTGATAATATCCCGTGAAAACATTCAAATACTGAATAGCTTGTGCTTTTAAGTCTGAGGGGTGAGTAATTGGGAATAAGGTGTTGTTGCAGTCACTGCTCTCCATAGACTGACAACATGGTTCATGGCTGGGTTCTCACTTTTCTTCCTGCTTAGTCACTTCTCTCAGTGTGTGTATCTTTTTTATATAAGTGCTGATAGTCTCAGTCTGCAGGGATATCACACTGGCTCTACCTGCAGCTGTGTGAGTTTGAGGCCTGGTGTTGCACTCTGTGAGTCTTTTCATACCCCATCCTTTCCCTGGAGGAGTCTGGTACCTCCTCGTCTTCCTATTACTGCCCCTCACCCACATCATGCATAGAGGACTCTTTGTCATTTCAGTCATGGTAAATCCCTCCTTTCCTCAAAGCCCTGCAGTGGGTCTCTGCCCCTCAGAGTAAACTGGAGTCTTCACATAGCCCACTGGGACTACCCCCAAATGTGGACATCCTGCCCCCATGGACCTGCCCCTCCCACTCACCTATCTCCCTTTTCCCGAAAGCCCCATGTCCTCCTGGCTGTTCCCTGGTGTGGCAGGCTGCTCCACTGTGGGTGCTCTGATTTCTAGTCTCTGCTTGATGTGTACTTTCCTCCCAGATATTTTTTTTCACTGATAGACCTCATGTTCCTAGAACAGTGTCTGATATGTGGACATCATGTCTAATGCAGGGACTTAGTTTCTTGTATGAATGAATAAAAAGAGTGTTGCTTTTGGGTATGTTAGGAGGGTGCAGACGAAGGGGACTTTTTTGTCATTTTTAAGATTGTCCTGTACTGTTAACCTCATGACCCAATCCTGCTCATTTTTCATATTCTGCATACTTTGCTACTCACTTTATTTCTAAATTTACATGCATCAGAAAGAGATCAAAGCAAAATTGTTTTAAGCATGCCTAGAATAAAATCTTTAGCTTAAACTCCAATTTCCAAATATGGGGAAAGCAGTAATAAAAGTGTCCCTGAAACAGAAGCTCTCAAATCTCAGATAAGCAGTACATAACACAAGACTGTAATTCCCGGTTCCAACATGCTTAGAGAATGATGGCATGGACCAGACAGACATAGTCTCTTTTCCTAATGAAAGTTTAAAGAAGAAACATCCAGATAGAATGTAGTGGACCAATTATGCTAACATGCCTACTACAACAAGTAGAATAAGTTATAAAACTCCTACTTTATAGATATTTGAGAATTGTGGAGGTGAGGAGTAGGTACTAAAATTTCCAAGACAGAGGACTTCTTCTAAGTTGGTAATTTCTGGACATTTTCTCCCTTGGGGCATAGTTGATTCTGGGTGTGAGTTAATGATGAGTCTTACCCTGTACAGCAAAACACAATTAATTAATCCCAAATAGGATAGATTTAAAAGAAAACCCCATAAAGGAATGGAATAGGGAATGTACTGAAAAAAAAAAGAGAAAATTCTTAAAGTGAATGCAAGTACTAATAAGACACACACACATACAACATACTGTGTTCACAGGATGAATGATAAGAATAAACCTAAATACTTCTTGAATCTGGTTATTGATTTCTTTCATTTATGTTAGAAAGTTCTTGACCATAATCTTTTTAAGTATTTCTTCTGTCCTATTTGGTATGTTTTTCTTTCTGGGACCTTGATTATGCACATTAATCCTTTTTTATTGTGTCCTATATTTCTTTTATCTTTTTTCTCTGTACATTCCTTTTTTCCCCTCTGACTGCCAGTTTGTATATTTTCAATTTCTTTGTTTTCCAGCTCATGAATGTTGTCTTTCACAGTGTCTAATTTGCTATTAACCCTATTAAACTCACTGAATTCCTAATTTCAGACATTTTTCAGTTTCAGAATTTCAAGAATTATTTTTTAGCTTACAAATTTTCTTGATTAAAACTCTATGCTCAAATTACCTAATTTATAAATATATTATCCTGTCTTTCGTCTGTTTTTGAATATATTAATAATACTTTATTTTTTATCTGAGAATTCCTGTATGAATCCTTTGCTTTTCATGTGAAAATATTACTTGAATACTCATTAATAAACTATTTTCATGGCTGTTAATACAGAAAATATGGGTGGATAAGTAGTGATAAAGCTAATTCCTGCTATGAAATAAATTATTATTTGGTAGAATTATTCATTGTTTAATTTTAATTTAATTTAATTTAATTTTGTTTTCAAGAAGATTATCTTTTTCTAATGCTGAAAGGAATTTCCAGAGGTTATACATAAAGGTTGTTCTTTACACAGACAAGGAGAGTACAAATCAGTGTCTTTCAAAAGTTATCAGTATGTAAATATGGACCAATATTCTAGCAAAGTGTCATGGCACTGGCTTGGTGTTTGTCGAGAACCACATGTGTAGAAGTTATCTAGTGTTTCCAGCTAGTGGCTGAATCAAAACTATTATATATATATATATACTTCCACTTGAAACTATTTTATGTTGCAGTTAATTTTTTTGTGGTGATGCATTTTATTTCATTTATCATAATCTTTTGCATGTCTCCTACATGTTTTCCCTTTGTGGTTACCATAAGGCTCATAAGAAGTATCTTAGTTATAATGTTACTTTAACCTGGTAACAATATAACTTCAGCACCATACCTGCCAAGCTTTTTTATCTCTCCTATTCATACTTTAGATTGTCAATGCTATAATTTATGTCCTTTTCACGTTGCACATCTAATATCACATGTTTGTAGTTGCAGTTATTTTCTTGTGTTTGTTTTTAAACTTTTAAGCTGGAGTTGATGGTGATGTGATTTATATACCACCATTACTACATTAGAGAATCTGGCTTCAACTACATATTTACTTTTACCAGTTGAGTCACACTATTGCTACAGATTTCATCAGCAAAGACAGCATATATGGGGGGCATGAAGTTTTATTTCAGCATGTTTAGGAGAAGATGGTATCACATGGCATATAATGCTAATTGATAATGTGTAACAGGGAAAAGAAAGTATGTGCTAATAACCTGAGGGCTGGGGATTAAGGAGGCAGAGAAGAAGGGACTGTCTGTGTGAAAGGCCATACCATAGAGATGGGGTGAAGGCCTAGGATGGGAGCCTGGGGAGGATGAATGTGGGCATGTGTAATACAAAGCAGGGGCCTCAGCTGTGGATCTTGACCTCATGTGTGGTGACAACTTCAGCAGGTATGGGCTGAAAACCCTACAGTCTCTGTTTAGACAGTTCTCCAGGAGCTTCTGCAAGGTAGATTTGGGAAAGATGGAGCTGAAGACTTACATTTTAAGGAACATCCACATTTGGGAACAAAGGAGGAAATGGGCCCAGAACAAAGGAGTCACATTTATTAGTCTGTTTATGTATCTGCCATTATTATCATCCTTACTTCATCATTTGGGGAAACTGAGCTTTGAAGAGGTTCATTAGGTTTCTTAGGTTTCACTCTATAGACAGGAGCAGAGCAGGGGCTCAGTTCCGGTTGGTCAACTGCAAAGTGTGCATCTCAGCCTTGTTGTACACTGGATCTTAGAAACATGCAGAGGAGGCAGAAAGACAGGTGTGGGCAGGGTTAACAGGCAACATGCAAGCCCTGTAACTGGTATCATGCCAGAAAGCCAAGAGCAGACTCTCAAGAAAGATGTTAATCATTGCTAAATTCAGAAGTTGAGTAGAACAGGTACATCTTACTGCAGATCAATTTGAATTGCTTTCTGGTGTTGTTAATAAAAGGAGGGACTTTCCATAAGAAAAAAAGAAAGACAGGATTGTAAGATAAGTGGGGATACAGTTTTAAAGAATTAACTCTTTTCTCTAATATTACAGGGAGGAATAAGAGGATAGAGGTTAAGTTTGTTATCTGACTGCAGAAATCCTACTGATTGGTGTCCCATTTCAACTCTCCAGCTAATATCTGAAAATCAAAGGGCAGATTGCAAGAGGATTATGTGTTTTTGTAAGGAGGTCTATTCCATAACTTCATGTCTGGAATATCTTATTTTAATAAAAAATAATTATTTAATTATTTGCATGGTGCTTTGGGACACAATTACTAAATTTGAACTCCAAACATGCCTTGGTGCTTCTAGGTAAATGCTAACAAGGGCTGATATCAGTTACACGATTTTCTTTGCTTATAGGCAGGAAATCATCAAGGAGGGTGTCCTGACACTTGGGTCTGGAGAAAGTGGAGGGAGAATCTGGTAAGTCATCGATGATTAATGCATATTTCCATTCCCCCAAAGCTACTTTCATGGACTGATCAAATTAGACCCTCCCAACATCCAGCATTTAAAAAAGGGGAAAGGCTACCATTTTGAGGTGCAGATGATGGAGAAGGGATTCTGCTTATTTCCCAGCCCCAAGCCTGGGCTGGGTGTTTTCCTTCCTGGGACCCTCCCTCTGGGATCCCTGCTAGGTCAGGAGGGAGGCTGATGGTTACGGTCACCAGCTGAGAAGAGTGAGGAATGCAGAGCCTGTTCTCCTTGGCCTGCTCAGAAGCAGAGTTTAATTATTGTTAACTCGACTCTTTCTCTTACTTAGGGAAACACACTGTCCTGCTAAAAACTATAATCATCATCATTCACCTTAAAATAATACGTTATATCTTAAAACATGCGTGTTATCTAAATCTAAATTATTTTCAGTTGTCATAAGATTTGAACATAAGAATACTCTAAAGGAAAGTTCATAATAGTAATTAAATTTTTTGATAAATGTACCCAAAGGTGTCTAGTTTTAGAGAATCTAACTTTGGGTAGGAACATAAAGCAGGATTTAAAGCTAGGAGGTCATGTAGATATCTGAATGGTCACCATGAATATCCTCATGAAAAACTACTTAAAGATAACACAATGTAGTTTTGATTTTATCAGTAACATACACTTTAAGCTTTTCTCTATAGCTCTCTCTCTTTTCTCTTTTCTAGACAAAACTACTATTAACAGATTATCACATGGAGAAGGTGTAGCAAAATCCATTTTTCACCTTAGTATATAATTCACTACTTTTGTAATTTGAATTTCTATAATCAAATAGAAAGCTGAGGATCTAAATTTTCTAGGTGATTGCCTCAGTTTTTCATTTTATTTATAGAGCTTCAGACTGGGTCCTATTTGCTCCGTTACTTAAGGAAGGAACGTAGAGGAGAGATATCACAGTGTGCATGTATGTGTGTGTATACTCTAAAGTGAGGTAATACTTAATAAAAGGTAGCCATATCTTCTTGCAGGCAACTAAACTAGTTGAAAGGTTACAAATACTCCAAACAGAAGTATTCAAAACTAGTCTTTATATTAATGCTGTTTCCAGATATGCTCAGTTGTGCATGGGCAAGTCTTTAATATGAAAGCATAATAACATGAAGGAAAATGGCCCTCAGCTCATACGCATTGTGCATTTCCTATGGACTAGTCTATGACAAATTAATCTGTAGCAGTTTTTACTCCTAAAAAAAGGCATAATTGTGATGTGGGTTGTCATAGTTCATGAAGAATAGTTTCCAGGGTTGGGCAGAGGAAATAGTAGAATTTACAATTTGAAAAATGACTTAGCATTGAAATCCAATGCATAGCTTTGCAAAAAGTGTAAAAACAGCTAAACTCTTCAGAGACAAATGAAAACACGTTATTATTCCATTTCAGAATTGTTTGTTTAGCCCTCATTATCTTTAATGGTTCCCATGAACAGCTGAACAAAAACCTACAGGGGTATATTTAAGATATCTTGAGTGATCATTTCCTCAACTGCCTGTTGCATGACCTTCAAATCTAAATCCAAGTTCTCATTAAGCTATAGGGGGCAGCAAATAAGTAATAGTGTAATGGTTACTCTTGGCTCTGGCACAAGGGAATGAAGCATGTCATCTATGCACAAAACTTTACAGAGTATATTTTAAGCACTATCAAAGATAAAGTAAAGTAATATTTAGGATTTAAATTTTCTCAAGAAATATACATTTCTATTTTTCATTCTTGAATGAATTCATTTTGTTGAAGCAATGAAATTTTGTTCTAGAGAAATACCCTCATATCTTACTCAGACCTAATATTTCTTGAGGTGTGGAGACAGACTGCTGGCATCTGGCTTGCTGGGCCCTTTCTGTGGGCCCACCCCACATACTCTGGGGGTGACCAGATCCCCGGTTTCTGGCAAGCGCCGCTGGCAGCACTCACACAGTAATTGCGACAAAGATGCCGCAGAGCAAACCTAAACACCCTCACACATTTCCAAACATTACTAGGGAATACCTTGTCATGGTATATATTTTTATCTCATAAATGTATGTTTATATTTCCTTACAGGTTATATCTATCTTTATCTTATCTAAAATAACTTATCTATTGTATTTTATTTTGCAAAAATATATCTTTATGTTACATATTTTTATCACATCCTGCATTTTTTTATATAAGTATTTAAGCTATTACCTTCGCTTTTTAGTGATCCTTGGTTTCATTCATAAAATCTCACATTATCCTGAAAGCCCCTGCTTAAACTTGTGAAACCTCTGCTAATGGCCGGTTAGAATTAGTCTGTCTCCTAATTGCCAGCCCCTGTTGCCTTTGCTCCAGTGCGGCTCACCCTCTAGTGTGTTTTTATGGCTTCAGATCCCATCACCAGTCTGGCTGATGAATGATCTTGGACAGTCCATTTAATCTGTGCACATGGCAGTTCCTGTCTCTAAATGGGTTAACAATAGCATGGACATGGCAGTTTGTGACAGGGAAAGGAGGCCACGCTTGTGAGTCCTGCGTGCACACCTAGCCCAAGAGACCAGCTATGGAGGAAGTTACTGTTGGTGCCCTTGCTTTACCTGAGGATCTGGCAGCCTCCTGTGTCAGCCTGCTGGGACAGTGAACGCCTCCTGCCTTTTCAGTGCTGGGCCTGTCCAGACAGCTCCATCCAAGGCCTCGCATGGCGAGAGCTGGTCTCCCTCAACCCCCTGCCTTCCCAGCTCCTTGCCTCCCCACTCTGACCATAGGGAGACATATCACACACTTCCATTTGCATCATGTGTTATAATCCTCCTCTTAAATACATTGTTAACTCTGAGAGGGGATCACACTGTAAGCTATTAAAACTGCCACAAAACTTACTCATCTGTGGGTTCACAGCCTCAGGAGAAATGCCAGAGGCTCTTCTCCTCCCTAGTGCAACACATAGCAAAGACACACCATTCAAGAAGAGACTTGGCCGACGGGAGGCTGCACAAGGCTGCTGATATACAAAGCTCATGAAGAGAGAGTTTACTGCAGTAAACACGAAGTATGTGCTCCCAGAAAGCATTGCAGGAGCTGTAAGACAGGGAATGAATGAGAACTTGCACAAATCCCTTTGAATCTGCCCAGGAGCTGCACTTGGACAGGGGGCAGTTACATCTCCCGTTCCAGGAGAGGCTTCCACATCCCACCGTTTGTGGCCACAGTCCAAGTGTCTCTTCTTGCTAGTGTCACCTGGGGAGTGATGGCCAGGGGCTTTCTCTGGGTGGTTCCTGTGAGGGTCCAGCCTGCGCTCCAGCCTGTGCAGCCCGCAGAGGCCTACAGGCATATGCGGCAAGTCTGGCCAGCCTTGCTGGCTCTGTGAGCGCCAGAGCGGCAGAAGCACCAGGGGTGACATATGTGCAGCAGGGCAGAACGGGACTAATGCCCTGAGGGAGCACTGTACACTCACAGACGTTTTCTCTGTGGAAAGCTGAGCTATTAGAAATGTAAGAGATGTGTGAACATCCCAGGCCTCCAGCAGTGATCATCTACTTGCCAAGGTTTTAGGGAATTTTATACGTACAACTCCTTGATCCACTCCCAGAGTGCTTCCTTTTTAAACACAAGAACTGATTTTCACCCTTTGTGTCTGGTACTTATATTACAGACACCCTTGGTGTAAACACTATCAACCATATTAGAAAAAAAGATATGTAGTATTTACTTCTACCCAAATACTTTCTTAGATTACTGTCCACCAACAAAACCAAATGAAACCATGGTTCACCGTCCAAACTGCATTGCAGTGTGACTCCTTTGCTAAGAGAGGTGTACTTTGGAGTGCCACATCTTATTTTTAGTGCATCCCGTTATGACAGGTTGCAATGCATTCCATCAAATTACATGAGAAAGTCTGAGTAGAGTAGGGTTAGTTTGTTGACCTGTAAAATTCAGTATTGTATTTATTTGATCATTAGTTGAGTGATAAATTCAAGAGACAGAGATAACAGAATTAAGCACAGTTTAACAAACATAGTATTAGCTAAATGTTTTCTGTGCAATTTCAACTGAATTAAATGGTATCAGATATAAATATATTTTTCACTTAACAGAAACATTTGAAATAGAAAGTTTTTTAAAATATCAGAAATATTTTTCTTTAAATATGTAGCTTTTTTCCTAGATGGTATTTGCACTCGTGGAAGTTCCCTTCAAGTATAACTTAAAAAATATAACATATATTTAGTTTTAAGGATTCTAAACCAAAGTAGTTGAAATTACTTTATAATTTCATTTTTATAGTATGGAAATTATTTGGAATGCACTGGATATATAAATTTTTACTGTAAACATCACCTCCTGTTATTTAGGAGTATTATTTATCATTGTTAACTACAGCCTATCAAAAACACTTTCTTGTGATTGTTGGAGTTTTGGTAATGTTAACAGTTAATACAGAGTTTTAATAACGTCTGACTTCAGCTAAACATCTCTGTGTGCTGTCGTTATTGCCATGCTCTCTGCAACACAGTGTTCTACAGAGTTGCCCATGTGAGAAGCAGCTAGGAGGAAAAGCAATGCTTGTTCTTGTATTTTGCAGGTGTTCATGGCAAAACAAATGTTAAAACAAAACTGCAGGTATTTGATACAAAGGGGTATTTTGAAGAAATAAGAGGAATCCTAGCCATCAATAATGATTTCTCTTCATCCCATCTCATTCAAATGGTCTTAAAATTCTTTATGTCTGTTATTAGTTCCTGAATTATGATTTTAGCTTCTTTGGGGACTCAGTAATTGGCACCAAAATAGTATCACCTTTTGAATAGCACCTGTCTTGATGCACACATTTCCATTTCAGTGCTCATCTCCAAAACCTTTCAAACTTGCAGTCTCAGCATACTGCGTCTTAGGGTCAAATTTAGAATCACGCCTCTGTTCCTCTCTTGCTGAATCTTTGGTATGACGTCTTGCTTCCAAGTCTCAGCAGGTGTTCTGTAGTGGTGCTCTCTCTCTTTGACCTAAATTATTTTTTCAGGTTTGCTGCCCAGGGATGAAATTCTGCCCCTTTGTCTTCTGCATAGCCCACTGCATTGGGAAAGACTATGTTTTGTTATTGTATCAGCACTTGCCAGTTGGAGACAAACTTTCGATGATGTCCCTTGGTGGGCGTAACATGGATTTTTCTAGCTCTCTGTGCAGTATCATTAGGCATCCTCACTGGAAGCTGCTGGCTAATATTTACTCATTTACCATTTCACATCTTTTGTGACATTTAGCAGTTAACCACAGCTCCAAAATGGTCCAGCTGGTCCTGAGAGACAGGAATGTTTTTCTGTTAAGTCATCTAGTTAGATCAGGGATGGTTTCTTTTTATCAAACCCTGAAGCCCTTTATCATTCTCTGAGAAACTGCAGTGATCACCATCCTCCTTTGCCATCATCTCTCAAAGTAGATCCATAGAATATTGGAAAATAACTGTCCTGAAATAAGTCTGGGAAACACTAGGTTAATTTTAAACATGAAAACAATAGCAGGACTTATCAGAAATCTTTAGTGCATTGCCAGATACCAAGAAGAGATTTCAATACAAAGAATTTCCATAAATGGGTTGACCAAGGATTCATTTTCTCAAATCTCTAAGAATAGGAACTAGTACAACATAAAGGGAGCAGTAGTGAGTATTTCTAAACAGTATGTGGCTATAGTTAAAAGCCTTAACAGGTTGTCTGTATTTGTATAACTCTATTGAAATTTTCAGAGATTGTTCTGTGCAGGTTAAGGACTTCAGCTTCACAATTTTAAGATTAAATGTAAAGATGGCAGTATATGAGCACAAATCTCTCTAATTCATCATCTTTTACTTGCTCAAAAATACGACATTGGTCTCACAGTTCTAACTAAGGTTTTGAAGTGGTATATACAGGCATTGATTTTTACAGAGATATTATTTTCCAGGCCCTATGATACTATTGAGAATGCAAATAAAAAAATTTTGGTAATAGAACAAAACATTAACTTGATTTACATTCATTGAAAATTTTGATTTGTGAAGATTTCTGATTTTTTTCCCCCTTTTCAAACTCAGAGGGGGAGAATACTATTCCCCAGTGTCATACTACAGAAAAGCCACCAGGTGGGATGGATTATCCATGGACAATATATGTCCTGGAAATGGGGGCTCTCAGGGTGGCTGAGGGTCCAGCCCCCATTCCACTGTGACCCAGGCTGACTTGTTCTCCGGTACCTACCCTCTCTCCATGAAACCATTTTGCTCAATAATTGCCCAGATTTTAAAGGGGCCCCAGTCGTAATGAATGAACGTAAGTACAACCTAAGTCCTACTTGGCCCCTGATTTCCAGGGATGATTCTCTGCTGCCTAAGATGAGCTCTCTCTTGTAATGCCTTCATTTGCCTTTCTGGCACCTGATACTGGCTCGATACATTCATTTCCAACCATGTTTTCTGAGGAGGAAAAGAGGAAATAAAGGAAATCTGAGTCTCAGAGGAAAGGGCCTGGGTGTAATCTTTTCTCAACTTTTTTCTCCTAGGACAGCAATGTCCCACAGAACTTCCTGTGATGAAGGAAATGTTCTAGAGATGTGCTACCCATGACACAGCCACTAGCCATGTGTGGCTTTTGAGCACTTGAAATGTAGCTAGTGCAACACAGGAACTAATTATATTACTTTTAACTTTAATTTATATTTAATAAATTCAAATTTCAATAGCCACTTATATGGCTAATAGCTATGCTCTTGGGCAGTATAGCCCAAAATGATTCTTCTGTCCCTTTGTAAATGATGGATATAAATAAGGGGTCAGTTTCCACCCATATTCGACTCACAACACCCTACCCAAATGCTCGTATTCCTGTGGGAGAAGGGATCTTCTTAGCAATAGCATGGAGGCTGTCCAACTCTGCAGAACTAACCAGTCCTGTTACTGACATAGCAATCTTTTCTGATAAACATGCTATTTTAGAAATAGAACTTTGCTGCCACACTGTTGCTGCAAAACTCTTTTCCCATGGATTTTAATCATCCCCAAGATTGCATGATGTTTATTTTTCCTGTTCTTAATCCAAAGCAATCAATCCTGAATTTGATAAAATTTTTAGGAAGGAAGGACGATTAATTGATGAAACAAGGAAAAAAACCATCATGTTTCAGTGTTTGAAGAAACAAGCAAAATAAAACAAAAACAAATAATAAAACAATAAAAAGAGGAATATCCAAATGAGCTTTTGACAGATCAGTTCCAATGCAGAAGTTGAGATGTCTGCAAGTGCAAGAGTTAGATGCATTCCATATGACAAGATGGAAACTAGAATGTGTGTGGGCGTGACTGGGAAATTTGACAATGCCTCAGCCCCCTTTGTTTTTATATACAGTATAATTAATCAGGCATTTTTGGGAGATGACAAGGTAAGATAATCCTCAGTTCAATGATATCTGCCTTAATATAATTATTTCCAACAGTGTGCCCTTCATTTTATGAGATCTATCTTTATTTCCTCCTTTTTATGGCAGTTTCTCATCCGTGGTTACTTCAGCGAGAACTTTCTCAAAGATTAAAAGATGCTAATAGGACTGAAATGTGTTTCATATAATATCTTTCTTTCCTTACCTATAAAATAAGCCACACATGATTGCCAGTTCAGCATTATACCCGCTCTCATCACCAAAACTCCCAGGATTTAGAGGCATCATCACAAATCAGTTTCCTGAGCAGATCCTGGGACATGGATTTTTGTGCAGGAGTTCATGGGGAGGGAGGGATCGTGGAAACTGGAGGGAACAGGGCTGGGCAGCGGGGGACAGGGAGGGAGAGGCAGGATCAAGAAAGGCCCCAGTGCTCTTCCAGGGAGCTGGAAGCCAGGACGGGCTTCAGGTTGTCTTACCCGAGACAGGCGTCCAGGCTTCATGCTCCACTTGGGTTGCCCTGGGAAGGGAGCATGCCTTGGGTGAGCTGGCTCTCATCAGGTGAGAGGATATGAAGGGGGCTCCCCCAGAGCCAACTCCACATCATTCCCAGAAGCGGGGAAATGAGTGTTTACAGCAGGAGTGGAAATCTGAGGGTAGACCAGCTATCCCACCACAGGTGGGAGAATTTAGAAGCAAACCAGATTTTAACAGACCATGGGTGCTGACTGCTAAGGGATTGGAGCAGTTGCTAGTAAGGGCAGAGCTTGCAAGTACAAATCCAAGTTCCTGAGGTCAAGGCTGAGACCAGCATCTCTGACCAACAGCCCAGCTTGAAAAACAAAATCTACTAAAATGATGCTTGTTCAAATGAAGGATTGGGAAACCAAAGGTTATAGGGTCGGAACAGGTAAAACAGTATTGAAAATCCATGTTTCTTGATCATATGATTTAAAAATAATGATATTTTGATTCAAAGAGATCGTAGCAATTATTTTGACTTCAGAATGAAGTGGAAAACACCACTATGGTGATATGACTTGTATTCAAATAGAAATTTCCCTGAAAAAGAGGGTTATTTTGTCTGAGCACACACCCTGAATTAACAAAAGCATTGCTTTCTGTGAGGAAGCGTCCCACCAGGTTCTTGCTGCTCAAAAGGAGCACATTTGATAAGAAGACAGATTCATCAGTTTAGAGCATCATGGTATTTTCCTTACTTTCTATTACACACTTTGGTTATGTTTTCACCCACTATGACTTTAAGGTACTTAAATACTTTTCCAGTGTGAGAGCGTAAAAGGTCAAATAGTGCTCAGTTTGTTAAAATAAAAAAGCTAGAATGTCAACTCTTCCCACCTGTTTATTGAAAAGAAAGTACATACAGAGATGAATTTAGAAAATGCCTATGGAAAATGTCTGTGCAGTTAAGGAACTCATAATTTCATTTGTGATTTGAAATCTTACATTGCTTCATGAGCGTTCTTCTCTGTGTTAAAGTAGTTTGAAGGCAAGGACAGCCATTTGCTCTCATTCATTCTTGATTTACATATTTTTGCCAATAAGGTTTTAGATCGCAGATCTGTGTTTAAGTATGGAGTAGTGTTCAACAAAATGGGCTTCGTTATAGAGATCATGGGGCGGGCCCTGGTCCCAGCTGACTGGGGTCCTCAGAGAGTAGGAGATAAGGACACAAACCCACACCCAGGGATGACAGTGTGAGGATGCAGGAGGAGACCGTGTCCCAGGAGGGAGGCTCAGTAGATCAGCCCTGCCCACACCTGGATCTTGGACTTCCAGCCCCCAGACTAGGAAAATAGATTTATGTCATTTAAACCATGCATTCTGGGTTCTTTGTTATGGCAGCCCAATCAAACTAATACAAATTGTGTCCCCCAGTGTATTTTGAAGTCCTAATGTCTGGCGTGCCAGAATGTGACTGTGTGGGAAATAGAGTCTTTCCAGAGATAGAGTCAAAATGAGGGCATTATTGGGACCCAATCCAATATGACTGGTGTCTTTGTGAAAAGGGAAATTTGGATACATACAGAGACAGACACACACAGAGAGAAGAGAATGTGAAGACCCAGGGAGACACCTGGACCATGTGAAGACAGAGGTGGAGATGGCGGGATGCAGCCCTAAGCCCAGGAGCACTAGGAGCCCTGGGGAGCTGGAAGAAGCAGGAAGGACCTCCCCTGGAGCCTTTCGGGTGCTTATCTTTCCTGTTACCAGCTTCACCCACTCCTTCTGCTTAACCTTCCCATGATACCAGCAATATTTCTTCCACCAGTGACAAGCCACATGAAGGGTCATGGGAAAGAGGGCACACAGAGGAGCCTAACGCTGGCTGTCCACATGTGGCCTCAGGAACACAGATCTTTCCCGGGCTTCAGGCTGGTGTCACTTCTCCTGGGGTCTTATCTCCTTGTCTTGTTATCATTCAGAATAAAAAGATTTGAGCCACAGGGCATATTTTATTGCTGTGCTGTGTTCTCTGTTTCCAGGACGAGCCTTTGTGTCACCTTGGTTTTCCCTTACCATTGTAATCTGCAAGGGGTACACACACAGTTCTGAGCTTTCTTCCTGAATATTTACGTGTATAAGCAAAATTTGCATGTCTACTCCAATTAAATGCATTTAAGTAATTATTGATAAAGTATTAACTATTGCAACTCAGTTATTGAATGAAGGATGTGTGCTGAAATAGCCTGTAAGCTGTAAAGCACCCTATGGTAATTAGCTGCTGCTTCTGCCCTTTCTTCTAGATAGAATAAGTGGTCCTGATGAGACCTAACACATTCCATTATTACACTTGAGGTTATTCAAATGGAGAAAAGTTGGTGAAAAAACTAAGTTGAGAAATATGTTTGGATAAAATTACTTTTTCTCCAACCAGGCACATTCTCTGGGTGCATTCTAGTTTTCCTCCTAGATTGTAACCTACCTTCATGCTTTTTCTAATAGATGAACATATACCTGTTGACACACAGAAAAAATATTACAGTCAAAATACCCACTTGGACCTCCCAGTACCATCTGCTTTTCTGACACTGACCTGTATCTTCCAGGTCAGACTATCTAGTCAGACTCTGGACACCTGAGTGGCAATTTTCCTCCTATTGCAGCTTGTCCCAGTATAAGAATAACATAAAGACACACACACAGACCATTATGGGCAGACATTTTATTTCTTAATTATTATACAGTTTCCTTGGGCCATCCCATTATTAACTGACTTAGGTCAGCCCATACTAACAAGTCATGGGAGACATCTTAACTAAACAATCTGTGTGTATTAACAACTTAATAAATAGACTTAAAAGCAACTAAAGTGTTCCTCCTTTAATCATGCCTTCTTTTTTCTAACGGAAGCTCTACTTGCACACTTATAATTGCAATGAGTTGGCTTTAATTAATAGAATAAATTTTAATGTAATTAATGAGTTGAAATCTTACTGGCATTCTCAGGTGATTATGTACTTTGAGTTGTAAAGATGCAATTTGCATGTTATTAAAACAATCAGAAGGACTTCAGCATTAGAAGTAAGGTAGCATTTAATTTTAGCTCACTTAAATCATTTTGTTACCCAAAGTAAAGTGCAGATAAGCACCACATGATTTCTTAAGAAGTTCTGGAGTGTGCAACCTGTCAGTTTTTCACTCGGACTGCATGAGCAGAACCAGTAGACACACTGGGTAAGGCCATCTTGCTCTTCAGCTGTTTACAAAGCTCTGAGTTTATCTTTCTCTTTGCAAACTTGTCCTCGTTCCCAAATTATCCTCCCAAGTTATTTTGTTTTTAAAAATCCTGGTACGGACATGTGTTACAGACGACAAACGTGAGCTGCTGTGGCACATTGCCTTGCTCAGTGGTGATACTGCAAAGCAAAAGTGTGAAGCAGTTCTCCGCAGTGAGCAGAGCTATGAATAGTATCTCTGGTCCCACACTTCTTGTGGGGGTTGAAGCCAATCTGTGGTTGGAATGTGTGTTGGCTCCAAGGTAGCAGTGAATGGTCTGGCTAGGTGGTCGGGTGCCTGGACAGTTTAAAAACTGTAAGACTGGAGGCAGTGAGTCTGCAAGGAAAAGCCTATAGATGGAACCACCAGAGTGAGCACAAAATGTGGGAATGTTTCACCATTGCATGAATGCCCAGCACATAGGGAGGCCTGGAACAAAGGTGCATGTATCCACACAGTGGGGTCAATTGACTCCCCATGGCCACCCTGAGCTCACACTTGGGCCATGATGAAGTAGCAGAGGCCACAGCAATGGGGGCTATGTGTGGCCCAGCTGCAGGGGTCCCACACCCAAGGGTCACCTTGCTACAGGAGAAGCTCAGGGAGAAGCAAAGCTTGGACACTCATGGGTCATGGGGACAGAAGGCCTGGCTTTCAGGACCGCCTGGGGACGTGAGGTGGTCAGTGGGTAGATGGGAGGGGGCTGGTTCCCAGGCCATAGCCTTTACTGTGTTCTGAAGGGAAGGAGAGTTGGGGTTAGCAGTCAGGCCTGGCCAGGCTGAATAATTCAGCAGCCTTTGTCTGAGGGGGTTCCTGGTTGCCCCACCCCCGGCCTGGGATGCTGAAGGCAGAGGGATATTGCCTCCCGGGCACAGGACAGATGGAGAAGGCATGCCCTGGGTTAGTTTGCAGGTCACAGGCATGCCCAGGCTGGGCTCTTTGCCTTCCCTGAGAGTGGGGTGGCCCTGGGAGGGCAGTATCCCCCACTGAAAGGTTCTTCAAGATGTCAAAGCATCATAATACACAGAAAATAAGAAATGCACAGAATACAGAGTACCTCCTTTCCCCTTGCCGTGTGAACTGCATGGACATGTGTGCCTCCCGCTCTCTCGGCTTCTGTGGGGCTGGACCCCACTTTCTGCATTCTTTGTGGCCTGCTGTTGGGGTTTGGCAGTGGTCCCCACAGGCCGAACATTTCCTTCCTTATCCCTTTCATGCGGAGCTGTGAAATCCTTTACTAACACTCTCCCCAGGGTCTCACACACTCGTGTTCAAGTTAGGCGTTTTTGATTGTCCTAGCAGCCTGGATTAGGCCTTAGTCACTCTGGACTTAGAAAAGCATTCATCCTCTTTAAATCACACTTAAATCCTATGCAGTCTAGATATATGTCAGGAAATACTGGTATGATTGAACTAAAGGAAGCATAAATTAATGTTGCTTTTTAAAATTCAAATTCCATTTTTAAGTTGTATTTTTACCAGAATATAACATTTGTCATTCCATATTTTATGTATAGTAAATGCTACATATAATTTTTATAAATAATAATTACTAAGGAAAATATCTTTCAAAAGAGATTTGTACTATTTACTTTTTCATTGGCTTAGTATACAAAAATGTAACTTAAATTTTGCTAAAAATCTGACCTTCAAAGCAGATGCACCCCTAAAGTTCTTGAGGCTTTAAATAAATTAAAATACTTCCTTGGTTTATCATGCATGGTTATCAGGTGGGGACAATCTCTTCTTTTTGTCTGATTGAAGTGGTCGGTGAATTCTTTAAGCTGGTTCTGCTACAGAGATCTGTGAACAATGAGGATGATTTTAGCCGATTTATCCATGGATGAATACCTTTTTAGACTATATATATATAGCATATTTTTAGAACAGTGAGATAATTTTCAAAAATCAATGCACAGCCCACAAGTATTCCAGTGCCATTTGTCCCATGAGCAACAATTTCCTTAAAGTGCAAATGGATTTTAATCTACTAGGCAATTTAGATTATTGACAGCTCTGTGAAATAACCAAATTTCAGTTCATAGCTCACAAAACAAGAGGCTTCCGGAGGGGGTCACAGGCAAGCACCCTCATTGATAAGAGAGGCACAGAAGGGTCTAAGGCCCTATACGGCCTTTGGTGTATATTGTACTGTGGCTTTTAATTTAATAACACCCACAATTTAAACTCAGGAACAGTATCTTCTGATTGAGGCATATGTCCTGCATGTGTAGTTACATTCACACCCCACCAAGCCTCTACAGCTCCACACCAGGTCCTGGGCCTGTAACAGGTGCTTAACCCCAGTTCTCACGGACCACGCCCCCTGCCCGTCCTCTACTGAGCCATCACGGTAGGGACAGGAGCAGAGTGCCTATTGCTTGCTGTTTCTGTTTACCAAAAGTCTGGTAAAATATAATAGGAAATAGAATTAAGTGCAAAGTGAAGTCTGATTGCCTGTGGATTTTGTAATCATTGAGCAAACTGTGACAAAGGGGACCGTCTGTGAATTTACAGGTTTCTTACAAAGGGACTCACCTTAAACTCATGAATAAATATCACACATATCCCAGTTGGAAATGGGGCTCAGCCCACCTGAGCAGGCGCCTTTCCTGTGGAGCCTCTCACCAACATCCCCATGAAATCACCTGTGGTCCCATAGCCACATGACAATGTTCAGTCATACTTAAGTCATCCTTACTCTAACCACCACTGTTTTCTTTCTTTCCATGTTCATGTATGTCCTGTTCACATGGTAAATGACCACTTTCTCCACCTAACACATTTTTCTTTAAGGAGTCTGGGAAGTCTTCATTTCCCCACTTCCTTCCATGGCCAGCTGACCCACTGGTCCCCACCAGAATGCAGGCCCCATGACGTGGGCATCCTGTGTGATCCATCCAGGAGCTAGAAGAGCACTTGGCACAGGAGAGGCCCAGGGAAACAAGAAAATGAGCCTTCTCACTGCGGCTTGTAGTATCACATGCCAGCACGTGTGGCTCTCCAGTGGGATATGGAGTTCCTTGAAGACAGAAAGGCACATTGTTCATCTTCATATCCTCAGCCCCTATGGGTGAGCCTGACACCCTTCTCAAAGGATGGGTTGATGAATGAAGATTGAATTCAAGCCAATTCTGTTGGAAAGTTATTTGTGGATTTGGCAAGTGCTTGTGGATTGTTGAGGCTGATCATACAGAGGCAGTATGGAGGAGATTAGAAGCAGAAAAACAAAAAATTCAAAGAGCTACATTTTTCACTGATGAGAGTTAATGTTTTTTTCCTGCAGTAGGTGTTTGCTACCCTCTAAGACACTTCCTGTGGATAGCTGTCAGCCACTCTCAGTCCTGTAGGGGTCCAACATGGTGATCACAGACAGCAGACACCGCTTCTGTTGACACTGATGATGTTCTAGCATGTTAAACTAGTCATTTCTGGGAAGTTTACCCAACGTGGGATCGGGAGGTTACCCATGTGATGGGTAAAAAAGCAAGGGCATATTTGCTAGAAGGAGCTGCCAACTCCCAAACTAAAAGAACCCCTCATTGGTGGACAGCTAAAAACACGATGGTGTGCTTTTAGTGGGTTAATGCTGAGAGAGCCGCTTCCTCCTGTCCTGACGTGGAAGGGAGCTGCTCTGTATCAGGCAGATGAGGGATGCCAGGGGAGAGCAGAGCAATGAGTCTACAACAAAATTGGGTTGTTTTGTAGTCAGAGGTCTTTTTCACTGACAGTAAAACTAAGCACATTTGCAGGGAAGAGCACAGTGGATAAAAATGTGATGAAATAACTCAGTAATTCTTTCTCAAGCACCTACTATGTGTGATGTTCTGAAAACTGTTGATTGTAGTGTAATTTACAACTAGATATCCATTCTGGATGTGGTCCTCTGCCTGTGAATTTGGGAACAGTTCAATCTGATAAGGTGGGGAGGGTGGCAGAGGCCCCTCTAACCATAGATCCTGTAATTAGAGTGGAGCTTCTCTCTGGGCTTAAAAGTTATTGTTGGCAGGTGCACATCTCAGAACCAGTGCCAAAATGCATGAAATCAAGGAATTGCTGTTCCCATTAGCATAACTTCCTTGTGATTCTTTCTGGTTTTGCTGAGTTACTATACAAAAGTAGATAATACAGACTTGTGGAATTGTGCTTCTGGATAGTCGTATTGTCATATTAAACCCTAAAAATACTGAATTATTATTTGCATATCTTGGACAAAGAGAAGAGAAGCCCATCACAGAACCTGGACCAAGGTAGGCCCTTACCAGCACATGCCGGGTCTCTGCCGTATACCAGAGCTGTCCCTGGTGTGCTGACATTGTGTACGTGCATGGACAGGTGCAGCTTACAGAATGCCAGCCAGCTGGGGCTCAGCCACCCCTACAACTTCACAACAGAGCAAAGTGCACTCAAAAACATGAAAATATATTCAAACCTATGATTTAAGGAAAGTGAAGATCATGTTTACATTAAAAAGGTTTTTTTCTATGCAAATTGCATTTTATAGTCCCCAAAGAGATTGAAGTTGGTTGAATATGAGTAGGCTCATATAAAAAACACCTTCATTCATTCGTTCAAAATGTTTATTAGAAATGACAGAAATGTGAGTAGGGTGCCGGACATGAAGAAATGGTTTATTATGAACTGTTGAGAAAGACTAGTGTATTTTTCTTCTTGTTTTTTTACATTTTTCCTTCGGAAACCTCTCCATGTGTGACACAGAATATTCATAAGTGAACCTGACTACTGAACATGTCTTCAGAGGCAGGAGCCATCAGGACTGGAGGAAGGCTGCACTCAGCTGTCTGGATACCTTGAGCTGTCTTTTTGCTTGGTACATGGGGTTCACTCAGAGATCAGGGATGGAGCCAGAAATCACTCAGACCGCTTTTACTGTATCATTATCAGCAACAGCATCTGTTGTTGTTCTATTATTGATGTGTCCAAATAACCCCCAAACTTACTGGCCTAAACAACTGCTCTTCATGCTCCCAGGTTCCTCTTCCATAAGGAATGATGATATTTCCATGCCTGGCCTCAGCGGCCCCCTTCTGCCATGGAAGGCTGGGGCGGGCACGCCCAGTTGGCCTTTCTTAAGTCTTACGAGCTCTGTTCCCTTTGTTTCAGTCTGCATTACCTCTGCTGGTCCATTTCTCTAGAATTGTTGTGTGTCCATTAGCACAGTGTAAGGATGTGGTCCATTCAACAGAAAAGCCAAGTCCCCAGTGCTGATGGGCCTTCTGTGTCCTGGGCTCCCTGGGGCAGCTGAGGGGCATGGCCCATATCTGGCAGAGACCTTGGAGACATACCCCCGCATCTGGAAGGCCTTGTTTCCTGGTGTGTGTCTCCGTGCTAATGACCCTCCTGAGGTCAGAGTGGACTTACAGGCAAGCACATGGCCCATGTCACCAGGGCAATGTGTTTCTCACAGCAGTGGGGGTTTGATCTCTGCTCCGAGATGCTGACTGCCTCTGAGGGAGAGACTGGGGATGAGATATAGTTTGATTTTCAGACCCAGCAAGTTGTGGCTCATATATTTCTAAAAAATTCTGCCAGGAATCTGAAAAAATTATTCTATTCTCCTTGAGTTCTTTGCTTTTGGCAGTGAGAAGTCTGACAGCAGCTTCTCAACATGCTGCCTAGCTTTCCCTTAGTCTGTCTCTGTCACCCCTGATGATAGCTGCCACCTTTTCAGCACTGTCACAGGGACCTACGCTCCTCCAGTCCATGCCGTTTTCTACGCTTTCCCGAAACCCTCACTGTCCATCCCCTTGAGACTGTTTGGGTTTCCATAACACTCCTGTGTGGGTGTTGAGCTCTCACTAGTAGGTCCCAGCTTCTCCCTGCCACTGGTGCAAAGCCAGGGCCATCTCCTTTAGGTTTTGGGGGGCTGGAATCTATGGATTTTCTTCACCTACATGTCTGGCACCTGGGCTGGG
>JAQQAC010004068.1:2422970-2443873 GCA_029783875.1 Phataginus tricuspis | reverse complement strand
ATTAGATTCTAGGTGAGGGAAGAACACTTACTTTTTTGAATTAGGATGCCCTGGATTTGAATTTTTTCCCCTATAATCCTGCCTGGAAAGTGAGCACATGTTCCTTTGGTTTATTTTTTCTTCTATGCTCTGTCTGTCACAGGCAGCTAAGGAGGACAGGCTGGTTCTGTTAGCTTTCCTCTGGGACATGCTCAACTGGTCCAGATCTGTAGGTTCTTTGCTGTCTTCCCCATGACCACAGTGAGTGTTGCCAGCAGGGGTGGCCCTGCTCCAGCCTCCATGAACTTTCTCTCACAGCTGTTCCTGAATCTGCCAGCAGTCTCTCTCTCCCCTTCAGGACTCTCCCAAAGCCTGCTCCCAAAGCCACATGCATGTGACATGGTTGGGATGTTTGTTACCAAGCTAACCATGCTGGTAGCCATTGATCAGAGATGCAGAGCTAGCACAGTGTCAGGAAGTAAGGAATTTATTATAACAATTAAAGTTACCCCTTTGTGGAGGGCTTGGGGAAATACAGTCTTGAAATGGCAATACTGGGTCAGAGAATAGACATTAACCAGTCTTCCTGAAGCATGCACATGGGTGGGTAGACAAATTAGAGCTACTGGAAAGCCTGGGAAGCCAGGCCAGGACTGGGTGGAGCAGGTGGAGAAGACCACGAAATCTGCAATTGTCAGTGGGTACATCAGTCCAGAAAACTGCCCAGAGTGGGCAGGTCCAGGACAAACCAGAGCTCTGTCTCTTACTAAATCTCATGACGATAACCACCAGGGCAGAATGCCTGCCCAGCTGCCTTCTAGATCTCACACAGAGCTGTTTGGCTATTCCTAAACCAGAATCAAAGAGGGAAAGGGATTCTAGAAAGCAGTGTGTTACAAAATCACTACACAACTATACAGCTTAGAATATATATTGAAATCTTAAAAATGCGCATGCTCAATTACTCACCAGAGTCTAGATTAGAAATTCATCCTAAAGAAATAAGTACACAGAGACATGTTCATGGCCAGTCATCTTGTAATTTACTATAGAGCAAAACTGGAAGCAATCTTGTGTCTAAGAACTATAGATTGGTTAAATTTTGGTAGTTGCAAATTATAAGATGGGAGAATACAGATTGTTTTTGATAAAATATCAATTTTATGCATTCAAAGAAATATAGAATAATATGCATCAAACCATTACCTGAGCAGAGGAATAATAAATTTATACTATTTTATTCTATGTACGTCTTTTTCCTTTTTCCTTTATGACTATGTATTACATTCATACAAAATAAAATTTTGAAAGACTACTCAAAAGTGTAAGAATGAATTCAAGATTAAAGCATTTAGTGATGTATGTAAAATTTTCTTATAATGCTCAGTATTACCTGAAATAAATATCTTACAATGTTAATGTAACAAAACTTGATATCTCACTTCTGTTCATATTTACTCAAACATATGTATGACTAAAAAAATGGCACGACTATTCAATGTTTGCTGTTTACCACCGTGTCCAGAGTCTATGAAGTACACTTCAGAGTAGAATATGAGCAGCCCGTATATCTTATAGGGTTGGTGATTGTTAGAAACGTATATTAACTTTATTTGCAATCTTGCCATTTGTCAGGAACAAATACATGACCATATGTCAGTGTATCAGTCTGAAAACACATAAATGGCACACATGTTTAAGCTGGATAAAGCAGGTTTTAGATAGAGTTTAAGTAAATTTGCATGAGTGATTTTTCAAGAATCAAATACAGTATCAATCACAAAGGAGACTTTGCTGATAAGGTAAAGAGATGATTTATTTATTGAGTGTTTTAAAGGGGCACATGGAGAAATTTAGGCCATTATATACTGCTTTGTAGAAAGATATGAACATTAAAGCATACACTTACAATTGCTAGTTGATAAACCTGATCAGAGATGAACACTGGCAGTGATATTAAAAAATACAAAGCAAAAAGCTGTGGAAATGAGCATCTGCAGAGGTAATTCCATTTTATTCCATTTGCTTAATGAATTTTTGTTGTTATTAAACTAACAGATTGTAGATAGATTTAGGCTCAGTGTTATTACATAATATAGCATGGCATGCTGTGTGAATGATGGAAACCAGTCTCATAAGCTGGATCTGGTAAGACATAACCAATGTTAGAAAAATAAGAAAAAAAAATCAAAGTTATATCCTTATCAAAAGGGCACTTTAGTTTCTGAAAAACACAGCTGTTATCAAAATATATTGCTTTCCTAACGATATATTCTAATTTTCCATAAATTGAAGTGAGTGTTTGTTAATTGCATCAAAATAGCTAGATTTGCTGGTTTTCTACTTTAGCTTTGTTTTAAAGTAATAGACTTTATTTTTTAGAGAAATTGGAGGTTTATAGAAAGTTTGAGCAGAAAGTGCAGGCAGTTCCCTATAGCCCTCCCCTACAGACAATGGTAGCCTCTCCACTGTCAAAATCTCACACTGGAGGGATGTTTAGTTACTGTTTATGGGCCCACACTGATACATCATCATCCCTCAGAGTCCATAGTATTCCCTAGGCATCAGTCTTGCTGGTGTACATTCTATGGGTTTGGACAAGTGCACAAGGACATGTAGCCACCATCACAGTGTCACACAGAGTTGTGTTTCACTGGCCTAAAATCCTCTGTGCACCCCCTGTTCAGATACTTCCTCCCCCATGGCCCCTGACCACTGATCTGCTTACTGTCTCCATAGCTGTGCCTTTTCCAGAATGTCATAGAGTTGAAACCATGAAATATGTGCCTTTTCAGATTGGCTTCATTCATTCGGTGATATGTATTTAAGGTTCCTCCCTGTCTTTTCATATGGGCTTGCTAGCTCATTTCATTTTAGAGCTGAATAATACCTCATTGTCTAGATGGAGCACAGTTTACTTATCCCTCACCTACTGAAGGTCTTCTTGGTTGCTGCCAAGTTTTGTCAACTGTGAATAAATCTGCTCTAAACCTCTGTGTGCAGTTTTTTGTATAGACATAAGTTTTCAACTCTTTGGATAAAAGCCCAGGGTCACACTGCCGGATTGTATGGTAGAAGTGTGTTTCGTTTTATAAGAAATGACCAAACTGAGTTCTGAAGTGGCTGAACCATTCTTGTTCCCACACAATCTGTCAGTGTTTGGGATTTTGGCCAGTCTGTATAGTGGTATATTGTTGTTTTAATGTACATTTTCCTCATGATGTGTGATGTGGAGTATCTTTTCATATGCTTATTTTCCATCTGCATATCTTTGGCTAGGTGTCTCTTAAGGTCTTTGGCCCATTTTTTAATCTGGTTATGTTCTTATTGTTAATTTTAAGAATACTTCGTACATTTTGGATAACAGCCCTTTACTGGGTATGTCTTTTGCAAATAATTTCTTGCAGTCTGTGGCTAGTCCTCCCATTTTCTTGACAATGCCCTTCTCACAGCAAAAGCTTTTAATTTCAGTGAAGTCCAGCTCATCAATTTCTAAAAGTCTGTTATGGATCATGTTTTTGGTGTTGTATTTAAAAAGTCTTTGCATATGCATAAGGTCATTTAGATTTTCTCCTTGGTTATCTTCTAGAACTTTTATAGCTTAGCATTTAGGTCTGAAATCCATTTAATTTTTGTGAGGGGTGCAAGGTCTGTATCAAGATTCAGTTTTTTACATGTAGATGTCTAGTTGTGCCAGCACCATTTGTTGAAAAACTGTCTTTGTTCATTGAATTGTCTTCACTCTTTCATCAAAGATCGGTTGACTACATTTGTGTGGGTCTATTTCTTGGCTTTATGTTCTGATCCATTGATCAATGTATCTTTCACCAATACCACACTATCTTGATTGCTGCAGCTTATAGTAAGTCTTGAAATTGGGTAATGTCAGTCCTCCAACTTAGTTCTCCTTCATTATTGTGTGGTCTTTTCTGGGTCTTTTGACTCTTCACATAAACTTTAGAATCAATTTGTCAGTATTCACAAAGTAATTTCCTGAGGTTTTAATTGGGAATGTATTGACTCTGTAGAGCCAAGGTAGGAGAAACTAATTCTTCCTACCCATAAATTGAGGAATATCTATTTATTTAGTTTCTGTTATTTTTGGTCATCAGAGTTTTTTAGTTTTCCTCAAAGGCACATATTTTGTTAGATTTATACCCAAATATTTCATTGTTTTGGTGCTAAGATAAATGTTTTTGCATTTTGAATTTCAAATTCCAAATGTTCAATGGTGGTATATAGGAGAGCAATTGATGTCTATACATTAACCATATATTCTGAAACATTGCTATAATTGCTTATTAGTTCCAGGATTATTTAATTAATTCTTTGTTATTTTCTACATATATAGTCATGTCATCTGTGGACAAAGTTTTAGCTCTTCCTTCTGAATCTGTGTTTTTTATTTCCTTTTTTCTCACTGCATTGTCTAAGATTTCCACTACAGTGTTGAACATTAGTTGAAAGAGGGGGGCAGACTTGCCTTTGCTCCTGATCTCCGTGGAAAGCATCGAGTTTCTTACTATTAAGCATGAATTAGCTGTGGGATTTTGTAGCTGTTCTTTATCAAGTTGAAGAAGTTTCCTTCTATTCCTAGCTTGCTAAGAGTTTTTATCACAAATGGACCAATTTGGTGAGCATAGATATTTCTGGCGCACATGAGTACTACAAGAGCAATAAATAATAAGAGAGCAGGGGGAACTACAGACTTAGACAAATGCATCATGATTTGTTTCCTTTGGGCTGGGGTTCTACACAAAACCAGGAATAGCAAGGAAGAGTGTGAAGCTGACTCTACAGTTTGAGTTTCACTTGACACGACAGTATCGGCAATGATGATGATAGTAAATGATGGTGGAGGTGATGCTGATGGGGATGATGGTGATGGTGATGAAGCTGGCGATGGAAGGCAAAGGTAGATCCTAAGGAAGAAGAAACGTGCACCATCACTACCCAGCAGGAGATACTGAAGGATAATTTTGACAATTTTCGTTTTGCTTCATGTTATGATTTGGTATCTAGGAGGTTTGGTCACTGTATTAGATTTGCTGGGAAAATAACTCATTTGGGGATAAAATTATCTCCCATACTATACAATTGATAATAATAGTCCCTTGATTATTATTTTTAGGATGTTGTCCCATCCTGTTTACTCAGAAAACAACTCCAAGCAAAATCAAGTATTTTATAAAAGTCAAAATGGTATCATGAGTCTTAACATTCCTAAAAAAAGTATTCAGGTCTTAAATTGAAGAGAGACTGAGGAGAGGGAAAACAGTGGAGGTGTGAGCTTTGTCATATTGTAAAAAAAATACATGGCTTCAGGTACATTGGCTTCTTTGGGTTGTGGCTTCCTTCTTCAAAGGCTAAAGCACCTTTATCATTAACATGCTGCATGTGCCTCATGCTTTACTTTTACATTATTGCTCCAGCTATTACCATGCATGCATTATTTATGTGGTTGGCTATCATGGAAAAAAGGCAAGAAATTTACTTGTCAAAACACATTAGAATGCATGACTTTAAATCAGAGTTGTGTGGGTTGGTAAAAAGCTATAATAAATGCACCTTGGCTAATACGTTAGTGCCAAGCAGTTTGAGAAGGCCACTGCATTGACTGAGAAACCAATAACTATCCCTAGGACTCTTGGAGTGGAATAGCACTTCAAGTCATTTACACTAAGCCTTTTAATTGCATAATAGTGAACTATATTATTACAATTTTCCTTTCCATAGATGAGTTTTAACATTAGCACAGTGAGTACAAATTAAATTCTTAATGATAAGAGGTCTGAAACTAATTGTATTATTTATTCTCCAAACAGTATTTGAAATGCTTAACTAGTAGAACTATGTCATATAGCTATGGTTTGTTTCCCTTGCTTCTTCTAGTCAGTTAAGCATTTCTATTGTTACTTAACATTCTCATTATGACAAAGAGATCCCATTTTCTACCATAGCAAATGTGTAAGTAAATGCCAGCCTCCTTGCTGGTTCTCTGTTAAATGTTGGTAAAGCCAATCTCAGACTTTGATGACATCTGTGCAAGGACCACTGTGTCTAAGACAGCTGAAGGAGGCCTCAGCAGAGCAGTGGGTTCAAGAACTTTATCTTTCTTAACAATCATTGAATTACAAAGGGATTGCAGGAGTGGACAGTGACAGCGGAGGTCAGCATCATGGGGGATGCTGTCCTGTGGAAAATCAAGTCATTGCCCTGCATAGCCTTCTGCGGTCTGTTCCTTACTCATCATTGTTCATTATCTCTAGAACTTAAGAGGAGTCCAGGGAATCTGACACCATATCTGGGAGTGGTTGAAGAGCACAGAGGTTGAACCTAAAGGGGACAACCTGTCATTTCAGATTAGTCTCAAAGCAGAGCCACCCACATTTTTCCCATGTGGGGTAAATGAATGATTCATAGATGCACAGGCTGAAGAGTAAAAATATCCAAAATGTAGAGCCAGAGAGCAGGAAAGTGGTTGCCAGAGGCTGCGTGGTGGAGAAAATGGGGTGTGGTTTGGAAAGGGGCTGTAAGATGCATGAGGCCTAAGAATCTAACATAACATGGTGACTACAGTTGGTAATACCATATGATGTAACTGAAATTTGCTAACAGAGTAGATCTTATTTGTTCCCACCAAAAAAAGATAATATGTGAACTGATGAATGTGTTAACTAACCTGGTGGGGGGTCCTTTCATAATGTGTACAATATCAAATCACTACGATGTACACTTTAAATGTCTTATAAGTTTATTTGTCAAGTACACCTAAAGTTGGAGAAAAGCACATATAACATTAATAATGCTGTTATATCCTAGAATATAGGAGATTATACAAATGACCCTAAGGTTCCTGAGTAATATTTTTGCTGCATTTTTTTCTTTACATTTTTATTCCTTTAAATTTTTTTTCTTTTTCTTTTGGTATTGTTAATCTACAATTACATGTGCAACATTATGATTACTAGACTCCTCATATCATTAAGACCCCTCGATAATACCCCATTATAGTTACGGTCCATCAGCGTAGTGAGATGCTATAGAATCACTACTTGTCTTCTCTGAGTTGTACAGCCCTCCCCGGGCCCCCCCACATTATGTCTGCTAATCGTAATGCCCCTTTTTCCCCCTTGTCCCTCCCTTCCCACCCATCCTCCCCAGTCCCTTTCCCTTTGGTATCTGTTAGTCCATTCTTGGGTTTTGTGAGTCTGCTGCTGTTTTGTTCCTTCAGTGTTTTTTTCTTTGTTCTTATACTCCACATATGAGTGCAATCATTTGATACTTGTCTTTTTCTGCTTGGCTTATTTCACTGAGCATAATACCCTCTAGCTCCGTCCATGTTGTTGCAAATGGTAGGATTTGTTTTCTTCTTATGGCTGAATAATATTCCATTGTGTATATGTACCACCTCTTCTTTATCCATTCATCTACTGATGGACACTAAGGTTGCTTCCATTTCTTGGCTATTGTAAATAGTGCTGCGATAAACATAGGGGTGCATCTGTCTTTTTCAAACTAGGCTGCAGCATTCTTAAGGCAAATTCCTAGGAGAGGGATTCCTGGGTCAAATGGTATTTCTATTTTGAGTTTTTTGAGGAACCTCCATACTGCTTTCCACAATGGTTGAACTAATTTGCATTCCCACCAGCAGTGTAGGAGGGTTGCCCTTTCTCCACATCCTCGCCAACATTTGTTATTGTTTGTCTTTTGGATGGTGGCCATCCTAATTGGTATGAGGTGATATCTCATTGTGGTTTTAATTGGCATTTCTCTGATGATTAGTGATGTGGAGCATCTTTTCATGTACCTGTTGGCCATCTGAATTTCTTCTTTGGAGAAGTGTCTTTTCAGATCCTTTGCCCATTTTTTAATTGAATTATTTGGTTTTTGTTTGTTGAGGTGCATGAGTTCTTTATATATTTTGGATGTCAACCCCTTATTGGATATGTCGGTTATGAATATATTCTCCCATACTGTAGGATGTCTTTTTGTTCTACTGATGGTGTCCTTTTCTGTAAAGAAGCTTTTCAGCTTGATACAGTCCCACTTGTTCATTTTTGCTTTTGTTTCCCTTGCCTGGGGAGATATGTTCATGAAGAAGTCACTCATGTTTATATCCAAGAGATTTTTGCCTATGTTTTTTTCTAAGAGTTTTATGGTTTCATGACTTACATTCAGGTCTTTGATTTATTTTGAGTTTACTTTTGTGTATGGGGTTAGACAGTACTCCAGTTTCATTCTCTTATATGTAGCTGTCCAGTTTTGCCAACACCAGCTGTTGAAGAGGCTGTCATTTCCCCATTGTATATCTATGGCTCCTTTGTTGTGTATTGATTGACCATATATGTTTGGGTTAATGTCTGGACTTCCTATACTGTTCCACTGGTCTGTGGGTCTGTTCTTGCGTCAGTAACAAATTGTCTTGATTACTGTGGCTTTGTAGTAGAGCTTAAAGCTCGGAGCATAATTCCCCATTTTATTTTTCCTTCTCGGATTGCATTGGCTATTCGGGGTCTTCTGTGGTTCCATATGAATTTTAGAATTATTTGTTCCAGTTCATTGAAGAATGCTGTTGGTATTCTGATAGTGATTGCATTGAAGCTGTAGATTGCTTTAGGTAGTATAGACATTTTGACAATATTTATTCTTCCTAGCCAAGAGCCTGGGATGAATTTCCATTTTTTAGCGTCCTCTTTAATTTCTCTTAGGAGTGTCTTGTAGTTTTCAGGGTATAGGTCTTTCACTTCCTTGGTTAGGTTTATTCCTAGGTATTTTATTCTTTTTGATGCAATTGTGAATGGAATTGTTTTCCTGATTTCTCTTTCTGTTAGCTCATCGTTAGTGTATAGGAAAGCAACAGATTTCTGTGTACTGATTTTGTATCCTGCAACTTTTCTGAATTCAGATATTAGTTCTAGTAGTTTTGGAGTGGAGTCTTTAGGGTTTTCTATATGTATGATATCATGTGATCTGCAAATAGTGACAGTTTGACTTCTTCTTTACCAATCTGGATGCCTTGTATTTTTTTTTTATCCGATTGCTGTGGCTAGGACCTCCAGTACTATGTTGAATAACAGTGGAGAGAGTGGGCATCCCTGTCTTGTTCCCGATCTTAGATGAAAAGCTTTCAGCTTCTTGCTGTTAAGTATGATATTGGCTGTGGGTTTGTCAAATGTGGCCTTTATTTTGTTGAGGTATTTGTCCTCTATACCCATTTTATTGAGAGTTTTTATCATGAATGGATGTTGAATTTTGTCAAATGCTTTTCAGCATCTATGGATATGATTATATGGTTTTTGTTCTTCTTTTTGTTGATGTGGTGGATGATGTTGATGGATTTTCGAATGTTGTACCATCCTTGCATCCCTGAGATGAATCCCACTTGATCATGGTGTATGATCCCCTTGATATATTTTGGAATTTGATTTGCTAGTATTTTGTTGAGTATTTTTCCATCTATGTTCATCAAAGATATTGGTCTGTAATTTTCTTTTTTTGTGAGGTCTTTGCCATGTATTGGTATGAGAGTGATGCTGGCTTCATAGAATGAGTTTGGAAGTATTCCCTCCTCTTCTATTTTTTGGAAAACTTTAAGGAGAATGGGTATTATTTCTTCTCAATACGTCTGATAAAATTCAGTGATGAATCCTTCTGTTCTGGGAGTTTTGTTCTTGGGTAGTTTTCTGATTACCGATTCAATTTCCTTTGTGGTAATTGGTTTGTTTAGGTTTTCTGTTTCTTCCTTGGTCAGTCTTGGAAGGTTGTATTTTTCTAAGAAGTTGTCCATTTCTTCTAGGTTTTCCAGCTTGTTAGCATATAGATTTTCGTAGTATTGTCTTATAATTCTTTGTATTTCTGTGGGGTCCGTTGTAATTTTTCCTTTCTCATTTCTGATTCTGATTATGTGTGTAGATTCTTTTTTTCTTTTAATAGGTCTGGCTAGGGGTTTATCTATTTTGTTTATTTTTTCAAAGAACCAGCTCTTGGTTTTATTGATATTTTCTATTGTTTTCTTCTTCTCAATTTTATTTTTTTCTTCTCTAATCTTTATTATGTCCCTCCTTCTGGTGACTTTGGGCCTCATTTGTTCTTCTTTTTCCAATTTCAATAATTATGACTTAAGACGATTCATTTGGGATTGTTCTTCCTTCTTTAAATGGGCCTGGTTTGCAATATACTTTCCTCTTAGAACTGCCTTTGCTGCGTCCACAGAAGTTGGGACTTTGTGCTATTGTTGTTATTTGTCTCCATATATTGTTTGATCTCTGTTTTAATTTGGTCGTTGATCCATTGATTATTTAGGAGAATGTTGTTTAGCCTCCATGTATTTGTGAGCATTTTTGTTTTCCTGTACAATTTATTTCTAGTTTTATACCTTTGTGATCTGAGAAGTTAGTTGGTAGAATTTCAATATTTTTGAATTTACTGAGGTTCTTTTTGTGGCCTAGTATGTGGTCTATTCTGGAAAATGATCCATGTGCACTTGAGAAGAATGTGTATCCTGCTGCTTTTGGGTGTAGAGTTCTGTAGATGTCTCTTAGGTCCATCTGTTATCACGTGTTGTTCAGTGCCTCTGTGTCTTTACTTATTTTCTGTCTGGTTGACCTGTCTTTTGGAGTGAGTGGTGTGTTGAAGTCTCCTAAAATGAATGCATTGCTTTCTATTTCCCCCTTTAATTCTGTTAGTATTTGTTTCACATATGTCGGCATATGTCAGCATATATATGTTGGGTGCATATATATTTATAATGGTTATATCCTCTTGTTGTACTGATCCCTTTATCATTATTTAATGTTCTTTACCTCTTCCTACTTTCTTCGTTTTGAAGTCTATTTTGTATGATACAAGTACTGCAACACCTGCTCTTTTCTCCCTGTTGTTTGCATGAAATATCTTTTTCCATCCCTTCACTTTTAGTCTGTGTATATCTTTGGGTTTGAGGAGAGTCTCTTGTAAGCAGCATATAGATGGGTCTTGCTTTTTTATCCATTTTATTACTCTGTGTGATTGGTGCATTCTGTCCATTTACATTTAGGGTGATTATTGATAGATGTGTACTTATTGCCATTGGCAGCTTTTAGATTCGTGGTTACCAAAGGTTCAAGGGTAGCTTCTTTTTTATCTAACAGTCTAACTTAACTCTCTTGTTAAGCTATTATATACACAGTCTGATGATTCTTTATTTCTCTCCCTTGTTATTCTTCCTCATCCATTCTTTATATATTAGGTGTTTTATTCTGTACTCTTTTGCATTCCTTTGACTGTTTTTGTGGATAGTTGATTTTATTTTTTGCCTTTAGTTAGTATTTGGATGATCTGCTTTCTTTGCTATGAATTTATTTTCTCTGTGACATCTTTTTAGCCTTAGGAGTGCTTCCATCTACAGCATTCCCTTTAAGATATCCTGTAGATGTGGTTTGTGAGAGGCCAATTCCCTCAACTTTCGCTTGTCTGGGAGTTGTTTAATCCCTCCCTTGAATTTAAATGATGATAATTCTGGATACAGTATTCTTGGTTCAAGGCCCTTCTGTTTCATTGCATTAAATATATCATGCCATTCCTGTAAGGTTTCTGTTGAGAAGTCTGATGTTAGCTTTATGGGTTTCCTTTGTAGGTGATCTTTTTTCTCTCTCTGGCTGCCTTTAATACTCTGTCCTTGTCTTTGATCTTTGCCATTTTAATTAATTATATATCTTGGTGTTGTCCTCCTTGGGTCCCTTGTGTTGGGAGTTCTGTGAGCTTCCATGATCTGAGACACTATTTCCTTTCCCAGCTTGGAGAAGTTCTCCTCTATTATGTCTTCAAAGACACTTTCTATCCCTTTTTCTCTCTCTTCTTCTGGTAATCCTATAATGTGAATATTGTTCCATTTGGATTGGTCACACAGTTCTCTTAATATTCTTTCATTCCTAGAGATCCTTTTATCTCTCTCTGCCTCAGCTTCTCTGTACTCCTGTTCTCTGATTTCTATTCCATTGACTGTCTCTTGCACCTCATCCAGTCTGCTCTTCAGCCCGTCAATCGACTCTTTAATTTTGTAATATCTCTCCTGACTTCCTCCCTTAGCTCTTGCATATTTCTCTGTAGGTCCATCAGCATGGTTATGACTTTTATTCTGAATTCTTTATCAGGAAGATTGTTTAAATCTATCCCAGCAGGCCCTCTTTCTGTGTTTTTTTGTGTGAGTCTTGACTGGACCATATTCTTCTGTCTTTTTATGGTGATAGAAGTGGTCACAGGCAGGTGCCACATGTGTCAGCTGGGAGAACAAAGTCCCTTCCTGCTTGTTGTTCTCCTTGCCCTTCTCCGCAGCCTGTGCCAGTTACCCACACACTGGGAGGCAGTCTCTGGGATAATCGCTTAAACTGCCATGGAGGGGCTGCCCTCGGGCTAGCCTAGACCACTGTGGGGATTTGCAGTCACACCGGGTGCGTTCTGCACCCCTTGGTGCCTTTCGGCCCTTGCTCTGACTTCTGGGGCTCTTCCCGGTTAGCTGCACGCCCACCGGGAGGAGATTATGCATGGTTGTTGTGGGCGGGGCCTCTCTCCCGCTGTTCTGCAGCTGTGGTGGATTCACTGCAGCGCGGGCCTGGGGGAACAAATGGCAGGCTGCTTATCCCTGTGAGTGGCTTTAGGGCTGCTTTACACGGCAGCCGGTTAGGGGTCCAGAAGTTCCTCAAGATTCCCAGCCTGCTGGGTTGAGTGCACTGGGACAATTTTGTTCCACTGTTGGGCCCTTGTCTCTTTAAGACTTTTAAGAAAGTGCCCGCTTTTCTTTTGTCCCAGGGGAGCCGGCTGTGGGGACCCGCTCACAGTCTCCATCTCGTATCCTGCCCTTCTGTTTCTCTAATCTCCAGTACACCATGCGATGTGTGTCTGCGCTCCTGATGCAGATCACCAGGGCTGGTTATTTAGCAGTCCTGTGCTTCCACTCCCTCCCACTCTGATTCTTTTCCTCCCGCCAGTGTGCTAGGGTGGGGGAGTGCTTGGGTCCCGCCGAGTCACGGCTTTGCATCTTACCCGCTTCGTGAGTCACTGAGTTCTCGCAGATGTAGCTGTAGCCTGGCTGTTGTACTGTATCTTCTGGTCTCTCTTTTAGGAATAGTTGTATTTGTTGTATTTTCACAAATATATATGGTTTTGGGAGGAGATTTCCGTCACCCTGCTCACGCTGCCATCTTCCCGGAAACTCTCCTTTAAATTTTTTTAAAACCGAGCTTCTTAAATCACACTAGTAAGTTTGGTAAGTTGTAAGATATTTAGAAAACACACACAAAAAAAAAAAATGGAAAAAAAAATATATCTGTATGTATATAAGGACAAGTTGGTTCTTATTAAAATACATGTTTATTTCTAGATTGTATAACACTGATATGGTATTGAAAAAAAATACTAAGGTCTGGAATGAGACTATTCAGTATAATAGAATATCCTTTATTTTTAATACTTTGTATTAGTAAACAGTACCTTTTGGCACATGTCCTAAGTTGTAATAATTATTACTGGCAAGGGTAGGATTCACTAATGCATAAATATTCCTGTAATAACTATTATTTCATATAAATTCTAATTTGAGTAAATCTTAAGGCACTTATTTTCATTGTACAGTTATGTTACTCTAAACAAAGAAAAAATATTGCCTATGGTGAGTTTTACCTCTCATGTCTAAAAGTTCTTATTTTATTTGCTGTGAATGATATTATGAATAGTCAAGTGAATAGTGAAAATAAAATAAAACATTGTAAGCATTTTATTTAGAGGTTTAAGATTCCACTACTGCATACAAAAGGAAAATTAGAGCTTGAAAGTAATATATGGCATAAGGCTTGACTTGATTTACTTAAATATTCCTATTATGTGAATCAATTTCTTCAAAAAAGCACACAAATGTTTCCTGCTAATATATGGTTAGTGTATGCATATGCAAGTGTTCTACATTTCAGTGGTTTGTTTTTTAAGCAAATGCATATGTTAAACATTTGTGTGTATTTTCAGAATGTGTGCAAAACTTTTTAAGTCATTGCTGAGTGGAAAGAGGAGATTCACTGAGCGTCAACAATATATAAGTTCTTTGAAGTTGTATCACTTTTTATTTTCTTGTTTAATGTTACTCAAACCCCATCAGCATTTTTCTTAACCATGCTGCCTGGTTCGTTGTTATTAAATTCATACCACTAACATTTTATAGCACTTTAGAGTGGGAATGGGGTGCTTTGGAACCTAAATGGAACACCAAAGTGCTTATTCAACCAGAATTTAGGAATGGCTCAAGCCTTCACAAACTTCAGGGAGGCCGGGGCACATTAGCAAGAGGATTGCCTGAGTCACAGCATGAGTGTTCCTCACCACAAACGCAAGAGCTTGCAAAGAAAAGCCACACGGAAAATGCTGCGGCTGAGAAGAGGGTGGATGGAAGGGGGCAGGAAGGCTGTTTCCTTGGGAAGGAGTGAGATCAGAGTATTGATGAGGAGGCTTCACTGGCAGTTAGGAAAGAGGCGCTAAGGATGCACCTGCTGAGGTGGAGGGAGGGCGACATGGGAGGAGAAGCCATGGAAGGTACACAGTGTCCACTCTGAGCACAAGGCCATGGAGCCTTCACTTGATGCTCTGTTGAATAGAGGAGAATCCTGGATTAGCATGAAACACAGTCTTCTGCTCAGAGGTAGGACAAACACAAGCCACCTGGAATAACTCAGGACACAGGACAGTGCAGTCCCTAATGAGATGGGGAGAGGCAGTCTGACGTCATGCAGTGGGTAGGCACAGTTTTATGGAGACAAGGCATGGAGAGGGGTCACCCCCTGAGGTCTTGGGTCAGCTTGAGGAGAGGCAAAGAGAAGAAGGCTGACCTGCTGGGAGTTGGGCCATGTGGGCTGAGCGAAGGCCAGTGGGGCCTGGGTGGGCCTGGAAGTCGAGCTCCTGTGATTGCAGCACGGGGCCAGTTACCTGGGCTCTAAAGCCTGGGCCTGGGCAGTCGTACACCAGGGTAAGAGAACCGCAGGGTTCTGGTGCATCTGAGAACAGGTGGTTACCCCTGAGGTGCCTGGAGAGAGGGAACAGGCTACCTGCCCATGATGAGATGTGGGGGCGTTAGCTTGACTGTGGGGAATGCTTCACTGTACACATGTACCAAGTTATCAAACAGCACACCTTCAATGTATACAATTTTGAACAGTCAGTTACATCTCATTAAAAAGCCACATTAATCTCATTAATAAGCAGGATTGGACCTCTTCGTCTATGGTCTATGGTCTACTTCTGAAATTTAAAAAATTTCCAATGAGGCCTATGGCTGAAGTGAAATCTGGGATATCTCTTATACCTTCCATTAAATAACTGGTTACCATGTGCTGAAAGTGACTTCCATTCCACATTTGCAAATTAAGGCAGATAAAATGTCTTATTAAAAATCAACAGATTCTGGGTGTCGTGAGTGTTGAGTGGGGCCTGTACCAGCCTGTCCAGTTCTCACTCCTGGTTGCCCTGTGATGGGGTTATCCCCCTGGCATCACCCACCACAGTCAAGATCAAGGGGGAGAGTACAGCACCTTCCAGGGTTATCAGCTGTATGTTACGCCTACCTCTTTGCACCCCCCAGCAAAAATGATGCTTAAATGCTGTTGCTTTGATCTTTAGTTATTATAGACAGACATAAATAAAATAATCCCGAATCTCCCCTGGTACAAAGTAACCTCAGCAGTGCCAGTTAAAAAGCAGCTGCTATGTATCTGACCTCTGATCTTTCACTTTTGGAAACAATAGAGTATTTTGTATAAAGCTTCTCCACATTTTGTACAGAAGGAACAACCTGCCTCAAGGTAGGTGTATTTTTGCTCAGATACTTTGTGGGGTGTAAAAGGACCACCCGAAATCCTATACTGAGGCAAATTGATTTTGAATCTGTTGCTTTCCAGGGTTGAGTTTATCAAAATTTCTTTACCAAAAGTTATACTAAATACTTTTTAAAGTCATTGAATTATACATTTTTAAAAGGCAGTCTTTGTTCATTTGCCACTGATGCCTATTGGAAGTTTTATTGTTCATTTCTTTGTTCAGTATTTGGCACTTCGGGGAGGGTGTCGTCTGTATATCCACACAGGAAGTTTAGGCCCCCTCCCAGCTCTCCCTTTCTGAGCAGCTGACTCTATGACCAAATCCTCCTCTGAATCGGGTTTCATTGCTCTATGCACAGCAGGCTCTCTCCACCAGGAAACCAGGTAAATATTAACCAACACTTCCTTCTCTTTTTATGCTTCGATTTCCCCTTTATCTCTTTAACCCATCTGGAATTAGATTATGAGTAGTGTGAGTACATATTTTTCCATAAAGCCAATATTCTAGCCACGTTTGTTAAATAATTCAAGACCCACACCATTTGGCTGTCTCATTTTACATATAAAATTTAAAGTGGAGTTTATATGTAAAAATGAGGCATTATAAAACAATAATGAAGTGATTGGATACATTAAGCATCTTTCTACTCGACTTCTTTCCTGCTATGCTTGCTGTATGCTTGATAATAAAATATTACCGTATTTTAGGATTTAAAAAATTTTTTCTTACCTTTCACATATATTTTCTTACTTTTCCTATTTTCCAGGATAAGCTTGTCTTTTTAAAATATATATGTAATTTGAAAGGAATTGTTCTCTTCCAAATATTCTTTCTGAATTGAAGCATTTCATGATATTTAGTTTGATATTATTTTATGCCTTTCAGTTAAGCAGAATTTTGTACTGTTTTTACATAGCTCCTTGGCATAGCTCACTGAGGTCACTCCTAGCTCAGATATTTGTTTCCTTTCTTTTGTAAATGGGTTGCCTTCTGTGTTTTATTCTAGTTAATTATTTCCTGTGTGTGAAAAGCTACTCAATTCTTTTATGTCTGTAAAATCTCAAGTGATATCTTAAAGCAACACTAAGAAGGACTGAGATAAAGATGTTTTTCAACATCTCAGTGTTTACTTTAGATATATGTTCCTACCTGATAAATGAGGTTTCCCTTAATGAAAAATGAATTGGATTAATAATTCCATATTAATAATTTTTAGATTATTAATGTTTCAAGAATTAGAAAATGATAATATATACTAGGCACTCTAACCATGCTGAACATATTTGTACAATGTAATTTATTTTCTCCTTATACTTAATCAGGACATTCTGAAATTCAAAACAAGTCATTACAGATTTGATTAGCTTTTTTATTTTGTTTACATTTTTCATTTTGGAGAATTCTGCAAAATTCAAGAGTGGTCACTGACCATATGTGGTTATTTAAACCTAAATAAAAATAAACTAAAATTAAATAAAATTAAAGATAGTGGCACCAGTCACACTTTGAGGGCTCAATGGCCAGATGAGGCTAGTACTTACCTCTGGACTTCACAGATACAGAACAATTCCACCATGCCAGAAATTGCTACTGGGCAGCTCTGGTAACAGTTTGGAAGATTGTAATCTTAACAGATTTTTTTTATAACATTTCAGCACTTCAAATATCATTAAATTTGATATACAAAATGATTTCTTCAGGGTAACAAATCTTGTGTATTAGATAGTGAAGTATTTTGCAGCAAGTGGATAGGGAATAATTTTCAATTAAAATTAGGCTTTGAGAAAGACACAATATAAAGAAAGAAGCTCCAGTACACAATGACAGGAAAGAAAAACAAAACCAGCGTGCCTAGCTTTTAAGGGGATTGTAGAGATTATAGAAGGGACATTTGAAAAACTACATGCAATCAAATTTCAATTTGAAAGGTATTTTAAAAATAAATGGCTTCCTTGAACTAACACAAGAAAAATATTTAAATATTCCAAAGCTTAACAAAAATTGAATGCACAGTTTAACATCATTTTGTAAGGGCTGTGTGGAACCTACAGAAAACCCACATCTCTAAGTCCAGCTGGTTTTACCAGTCAAGTGTACCAAATATTAAAGTAAGAAAAAATTCCAGTATTACACACCGTATTTCCAGTGAATAAAAAAGAGAGAGGTTTTAAGACAATGATAATACTCTATGTGATACCATGTGGTAGACGTGTCCTTACACATTTGTCCAAACCTACAGAGTGTATACCACCAAGAGTGATCCTTACATCAACTGTGGACTGTGGGTGGTGATGACATGTCCCTGTAGGTTCATCAATTATAACAAATGTGTCCTCTGGTTGGGGATGTTGACAATGATCATGATTACTTCATGGGGCAGAGAGAGTAAGCTGATTGGAAGTGCATAAAAGGTGCTTCACATTCTCATTAACTAATGGAAAATTATTTTAGTAGATTCTGTAGGTTTCCTAGGTATCCAGTAACTATAACTGAAATGTCTGCTGAAATGGAAATGGAAGAATCTCTAAGGCTGTTTTCTGGGTTTCCTCCAACAGTGCTACAATAGCAAGCTCTAAAACAGAAAAGAATAACACTTGTTTGCAGATTGATTCAGGGCTTTATATGCTGTAGAAAGCCAAAGGGGCAAGTGTAATTCACAGGTAAGCCGTTCAGAAGAACAAGGCAAGAGACTGTGTTTTCTATATGCAAGATCAATGCATGAGAAATTGAGTGGCATTCATTTAGACAATAACAGGTTAGGAAGTATACTAATAAAAAAATTTATTTAACATTTAATAGAGGATCAAAATAGAATTTCTAGGAAGAAGTTTCACAGACTTAGGTGATTAGGGAGATTGTAGTGGAGCAAAATTGCAAATAAGCAAATAAATAATTAAATGCTGGTCTTGGATTACACAAAAAAACTAATTAATTGAGACATGAGCCTGCATTATCAAGGAAAAGAAATACTGACTAAATATTTCCATTTGGATCACACTAATACCTGTGGGTGGATTTGACAATAGTCTGGTAATGGTCCTAGGATAGCCATAACAATTAGGAAAAAAGAATAGGAAGGGACAATACATTAATGTTTAGGGGTAAAAATAAATTATAGGAACAACCTAGTGATTACAAACCTAGACCCTCACATATGTTAGCCTAGGGTAAAAGCCAGTGGGAAAAACAATAGGATCCTGAATGTAAATGGAGTGCCAACAACTGGCTTTCAGTTCTGAGAAATAATACATCCTTTACTTCCAAGATGGAAAATGTGTATATCTATACATTTTTCCAACTACATTAAAGACATAAATGAAATTATAAAAATGTAAGAATATTAAAAACAGAAATTCAAAAAGTACATTTGTAGCATGAGGTAAAAAGATTTCTATACAAAGATGCAAAAGGACAAATTAAAAAAAGAACTAATGACATATCTAGAGTCAAATATATAGATTTTAAAAGGCATATTTTCACTTTCAGCATTGTCCATTAAATTAAAAAATATATGATATTAAATTTTAGAAATTTATAAGAATATATATGACATAATTTTCAATTATTGCTGAGCTCACTAACTGAGCTCATAAGCATAAATCCTTGAGGGAGTTAGATGGTGATAAAACAGAGAGGGAGAGAGAGATGGAGAAAGAGAAGGAGGGGGAGATCTGTGCTTATAATTAACTGAACTTACGATATGGGCCAGTAAAGTAAAAATAAAAATCACCTAAACAGTAGTAAAAGAAAAGAAATAAAATAAAATTGCTGACATTAAGGACTGAGAGCTGTACAGAAAAGAAATTCCTAATAAGAAGACCAGTACTGCATTTCAGGCTAGGAGAATTCAATAGTACTAGAGTAGCAATCTGTTCCAATTTTACGCTACAGTTTCTATTAGACTTCAATTTAATTTCAAGTTGGTTTATTTTATTGTAACTTGGCAAAATAATTTTAATTTCACCTGTATTTTTCTATGACAGTGTTCATCATGGAATTATTTAAAGTAGTGAATAATTACAAACAACTCAAATGCTCCCAGTAGGATTAAAGTAATTCACTAAATAAATTATGTTTGTATGATGGAATGTTAAATAGATTTAGGGAATATATTTACTGGTAATAAAAAACTTTTGACACACACATCTATACTCACACCTAAACGTGTTAACAGATTTTGTCTCCAGATGTCTGCTCAGGTGACTTTAACTCTTTGCTTACCTGGCATGACTGTTTTTTGTTTTTGTCTTTTCTGTTTTGCAATAAATGTGCATCTCTAGTGTAATGAAGTAAGATCATAGCAAATTAAGGAAGAGAATAAAATAATTAATAATCTAATATGTTTTCCAGAGCTCTTAGTTAAATTAAAATGGATTTTTTTAAGAGTGAAGAAAGGTAACAAACCATGCCACACATTTTTTTCAAAGATAGCATTGCAGATGTTATAACTGCAATAAGATAAAATTATTAACAGTTTTATGTCACTATAATTAAAAATGAAGATATAAAAGAATAAATTTAATCTGTGTAAACCACCATTATAACAATTAATGAAAGACAATCATTTATATCACCAGAAAGACAAAACTAGTGGGGTCTGAATAAATGAAAAGTAGATCCTATCCATTGATAAAAAGCTGAATGTCAAAAATATCTGAGTGATTCCTAAATATTTTTGTAAAATTTAAAAATTCTGGTAAAATTTATTTAAAAAATTTCCTTAGAAATTTACTAAGGTTTATGAGAAAAAAATCTGTTTGCAAGAATAAAGAGAAAATTATGAATAGAGAAGAAAGAGAAAATAATCTGAATAAGTTTTAAATGTGTGTAAAATAATCACAAGTTAAAAATATGTCACATGTCCATGAATAAGGAGACAAATCAGTGGGGAAAATATTAATTCACAGAGATAGATCCAATTTCTACAGAAATATTTTATAGGATAAAGATGATGCATGACGAAGGTACCACCCTCTCCAAAAGCCCCGGCACACAGAGACCCCTGTAGCTGAAGGGTTTGGGTTCTCATGCATCCTGAACCCAGTAGTACAGTGAGGTAGGCAGCTGTATCCTGTGACAGCATGAGG